>JAJOZX010006820.1:170000-255083 GCA_023014485.1 Bathynomus jamesi | reverse complement strand
CATCAGTTTTCATTAATACTATGTTCCCGGATACTAGAGGCTTCTTTTTTATTTAAAATTTTACCTGTTCGGCAACTTATTCCCATATGCGAATAAAATCTAGCCCTGAGAGAGCGCACGGTGCTGCCAATATAAGTACGCAAGGAGACACCTTGGCAAGTAAATAAATATACAACCCGCTACGCAACGAATCAGGAGTTCGATCCTTCGCTGAGAAAAAGCTACCTAAAGAACGTTTTATTAATAAATATAATGTGAAAATCAGTAATGATAAATTTTTTTTTTTAACAACGTAAATTTAAGTTTAAATTCTTTATTCATGGGACCCATTTCAGGTACCAAGAATATTTTACATCTTTAGGCACTGAAATACAGGGAAGTTGAGGGCTATAAACATTATTTAAGAAAGATCTTATTAGTTTATCTACATATTGACAGGAAAACTATTATTGGTAAAATATAATCTTAAATTATTAAATTCATCGTTAAGTAAGGCATAACTAGAAGTCAAATTATATCCTCTGAACAAGTGTTTTAATGCACGACATCTTATAGTTAAAATCAGTAAAACTAAAAAAATTTCATGCCCAAACCGTAAAAGTGGGTTTTTCCCTGTAAACTGATGTAGTAATAGAATCCCCTTTTTTCGAAATTAAAAGATCTAAAAGGGAAGGGAGCCATTTTCCTCAGTTTCCATTGTATAAGTTATATTGGGGTTGCAGAGAATTTAAGAAATTAAAAAATTGTTGCGCTTGTAACAGCATTATCAAAGACAGCTATCGAGTCATCACGAAAGCGTCGGTAAAAAAATTGGTTACAATGGGTGGGGATTGTCTAAAAAATATACTTTCTAAATGAGTCATAAACAAAATCAGCTGATAAGGTCCGACGGGTGATCCCATCCCAACACCATCAATTTGTTGGTAAACCTTATTATTGAAAGTAAAATAAACATTGCTTAAAAACCAGTTCTAAAAGTTCCTTAAAATAAGACATGAAAAAACCATGAAAACTATCAACAGAGCTAAAACCCTATCTAAAATAATGGCAATAGTTTCTGATACAGGTACGTTCGTGAAAAGCGACTTTACATCAAAACTGACAAAAACTTTTTTGAACCGAAATTCTCACTAAGAAGATCTTTTTGAAATTCATAAGAGTTATTTATGGTATACGCATTTTTCGCAAAAGGTGACAAAAGACCAACAACAAATTTTGCCAATTGAAAGGTAGGTAAGTTATACGAAGCTAAAATAGGACGGAGAGGTGTTCCAACTTTATGGATTTTAGGCAAAACAGTATAATTGACAGAGATCAGAACCAGATACGAACAACTGAGAGTAAGTATCGTTTTTTATTATCTTTAAAGACTTTAATCGTGACAAAAATCTATTAACTTTGTCTTCCAACCTTAAAATGACTTTATTGACGGGTTCAAGAATTTGTTTGAATTTGCTATCATCACTTAAGATTTCATTAGTTTTATTATGTAATCAGATTTATTCAAAATAACAACTCCGTTACCCTTGTCCGGTCTAGTCATGACAATCTCCTGGTTCTTTGCCAAATTCTTAATAACCTGCAAGTCACTCTTTTTAAATATAAAAGATTTAAATTTAAGGTTTTAAGTTTATGAAAAATTCATGAGTTAAATTAGCAAACTGACACTTAAAATTATTAAAATCACCAACATGGGGAACATTTTCAAGCCATTAAAAAATTTTTCAAAGTAAAGAAAAACGAAGGCTTATATATTTGAAATAACGGAAGCTTAAATTGCAAGCCAAGTGAGAGTAAAAACTTTTCCCGAGGGGAGAGGGTGTAACTAGAAAAATTCGAAATTACTTTATCAGAATTGAAAAAATTAGGTGAATTCAGGCCCAGGGCCTTTAACTTACGTTCATGAGTTTCAGAAATGGTAGAATGAAACTTTTCAAGATCACGTTGTACAAGAGAAATTATTAATAAATAATCCAACAACGAAAGGGTATTTTTAAGAGTAATTATATGATGCTCAAGCGACTTATTATGCGAGTCTGAAATTTTGATTTTATAATTAATTTCATTATTTAACAAATATTCCAGAGAAGATTGATAAAATTCAGAGTCATACAGATTTTCTCGATAAAGTTTGAAATAAACGAATTTCGGGAAAACCCTACATGTACGACACATTTCAAGAAAATAACAGTCGAGTTTAGACTTGAGAAGCTTTCGTGAAGTCTTCCAAACATGGCGATAAACCCTAAGTCCATCTTGTCCATACCTTGAGTATATATATTCATGCGGGTTGCCTCGGAACCAGCAATGAAGGCCTGAAGATGAGCATATTGCTCGAAACGTTGCATTAAAGAAGACTTTTCATGGCATTTACATTCCTCTCTAATTTATGAGATAATTGGTACCCCATTGAAACACGTAAAAATGCAAAAAATTTAATGTTCAGGCGGAGCCTACTTACAAATCGCATTGAAATTGTCTCAAATCATACAAAAGTAAACACATGAAATACATAATGGCATTTTATTCGGTATAATAACAGATAAACACAGTAAGCTGATTCGCATAATTACAATTAATGTATAGTAAATCTCTGTTTGTACGATTCTCTTTTATGTGGGTTATCAGGACAATCACGCTGGAGGTTCCAGCAATAGTCTGCCATCATGTGTCTGTCCCATCTGCCTTGATACCTTTCCTCCATCACCTTGATATCTTGATGAAACCTCTCCCCTTGTTCCTCGCTAAAATCACCAAGATTATCCGGAAATCTGTGTAAGTGGCTATGGAGAAAGTGTATCTTTATGCTCATATTAGTACCCAACTTTTCAAAGTTTGTGAGCATGTTTTGCACCAGTTCTTCATAATTGTCTGCTTTGTGGTTACCCAAGAAGTTCTTGACAACTGAGACATAACTGCACCAGGCAGAAGCTTCAACACCATTCATAAATTTTGTGAAATTAGAATCCTTGATAAGTGTACGGATTTGAGGGCCATCAAAGATTCCAGCTTTTAGTTTTTCCATACTTAGTCCAGGGAACGATCTACAAATGTATTTGAAGCAATCGCCATCTTTGTCCAAGGCCTTAACAAAGTGTTTCATTAGTCCCAGCTTGATATGAAGTGGTGGGAGGATGATTTTTTCTCTGTCAACCAAAGGCCAACCAAAGGTCAACCAAACTACTGGTTGGGTGGCCGATGACTTATATACGGAGGGGGAATATTCTAGAATGATCGCGGAGTAAGCACTAAGAATATTCGCGTGTCTCACCATCTAGAATGTTCCGGTAGTTTCCCATATGCACGCGTTATGGTTACGTTTCCTATTAATTGAGGGTATTCATTATCTCAAGAACTAGAGCCAAATCGGAAAAACTACTTTCATTTTGGAATTCAGCAACCCCAAAATACCCTAACTTCGTACGAATTTCCATGGCAACGAAACAAAATTTTTTTTTGTTGAGCTGTGTTATTTATTAATAATTTCTCTTGTACAACGTGATCTTGAAAAGTTTCATTCTACCATTTCTGAAACTCATGAACGTAAGTTAAAGGCCCTGGGCCTGAATTCACCTAATTTTTTCAATTCTGATAAAGTAATTTCGAATTTTTCTAGTTACACACCCTTCCCCTCGGGAAAAGTTTTTACTCTCACTTGGCTTGCAATTTAAGCTTCCGTTATTTCAAATATATAAGCCTTCGTTTTTTTTACTTTGAAAAATTTTTTAATGGCTTGAAAAATGTTCCCCATGTTGGTGATTTTAATAATTTTAAGTGTCAGTTTGCTAATTTAACTACATGAATTTTTTCATAAACTTAGAAACCTTAAATTTAAATCTTTTATATTTAAGAAGAGTGACTTGCAGGTTATTAAGAATTTGGCAAAGAACCAGGAGATTGTCGTGACTAGACCGGACAAGGGTAACGGAGTTGTTATTTTGAATAAATCTGATTACAAAATAAAACTAATGAAATCTTAAGTGATGATAGCAAATTCAAACAAATTCTTGAACCCGTCAATAAAGTCATTTTAAGGTTGGAAGACAAAGTTAATAGATTTTTGTCACGATTAAAGTCTTTAAAGATAATAAAAAACGATACTTACTCTCAGTTGTTCGTATCTGGTTCTGATCTTGCTCAATTATACTGTTTGCCTAAAATCCATAAAGTTGGAACACCTCTCCGTCCTATTTTAGCTTCGTATAACTTACCTACCTTTCAATTGGCAAAATTTGTTGTTGGTCTTTTGTCACCTTTTGCGAAAAATGCGTATACCATAAATAACTCTTATGAATTTCAAAAATCTTCTTAGTGAGAATTTCAGTTCAAAAAGTTTTTTGTCAGTTTTGATGTAAAGTCGCTTTTCACGAACGTACCTGTATCAGAAACTATTGCCATTATTTTAGATAGGGTTTTAGCTCTGTTGATAGTTTTCATGGTTTTTCATGGTCTTATTTTAAGGAACTTTTAGAACTGGTTTTTAAGCAATGTTATTTTACTTTCAATAATAAGGTTTACCAACAAATTGATGGTGTTGGGATGGGATCACCCGTCGGACCTTTATCAGCTGATTTTTTTATGACTCATTTAGAAAGTATAATTTTTAGACAATCTCCCACCCATTGTAAACCAATTTTTTACCGACGCTTCGTTGATGACTCGATAGCTGTCTTTGATAATGCTGTACAAGCGCAACAATTTTTTAATTTCTTAAATTCTCTGCACCCCAATATAACTTATACAATGGAAACTGAGGAAAATGGCTCCCTTCCCTTTTTAGATCTTTTAATTTCGAAAAAAGGGGATTCTATTACTACATCAGTTTACAGGAAACCCACTTTTACCGGTTTGGGCATGAATTTTTTTAGTTTTACTGATTTTAACTATAAGATGTCGTGCATTAAAACACTCTTGTTCAGAGGATATAATTTGACTTCTAGTTTTGCCTTACTTAACGATGAATTTAATAATTTAAGATTATATTTTACCAATAATAGTTTTCCTGTTCAATATGTAGATAAACTAATAAGATCTTTCTTAAATAATGTTTATAGCCCTCAACTTCCCTGTATTTCAGTGCCTTAAAGATGTAAAATATTTCTTGGTACCTGAAATGGGTCCCATGAATAAAGAATTTAAACTTAAATTTACGAAGTTGTTAAAAAAAAATTTTATCATACTGATTTTCACATTATATTTATTAATAAAACGTCTTTAGGTAGCTTTTTCTCAGCGAAGGATCGAACTCCTGATTCGTTGCGTAGCGGTGTTGTATATTTATTTACTTGCCCAAGGTGTCTCCTTGGTACTTATATTGGCAGCACCGTGCGCTCTCTCAGGGCTAGATTTTATTCGCATATGGCATATGGGAATAAGTTGCCAAACAGGTAAAATTTTAAATAAAAAAGAAGCCTCTAGTATCCGGGAACATAGTATTAAATGTAAAACTGATGTCACTTTAGATAATTTTAAAATTCTCGGGTATAACTCTTGTTCAAACTCACTTAGAATTTTGGAATCTCTTTATATAAAAACATTGACCCCTTCTCTAAATGTTGATTCCTCAGCTGTCCCTTTAAATTTTTTATAATTCCCCCTTCCCATTTTATAACTCTCCAACCACCCAACCCATAGTATGTTCCATGTGTTTTGTTTTAAAATTACTTGTGCCTCGGAACCAGCAATGAAGGGTTAGTAGTGTTATTCCATTGTATTAATTTCAAATTTACTATATGTAATTTAAAAATAGCTTTTTAAATTTCTTGTAATTTTATATGTAAATTTTAATAACTTTGAATTTAACCTTCTTTTAGTCTTTAAATTTTGTTTTTAAGAATTGGTCTTAAGAAACTGTTTTGTCTTGTTTTATTTGTTTATTGATTTTAATTTCATATTATTTAGCCTGAAGATGAGCATATTGCTCGAAACGTTGCATTAAAGAAGACTTTTCATGGCATTTACATTCCTCCTTGTCATTGGATTTCTCTTGATATATACACACAACACACACACACACACACACACACGATGATAATCAAAAGTTCTGCCTCAAAAATAACTGGATCGAGAATACTGAAATAGCATTGCTGGACTACAACATATACAGAGCAGATAGAGTGGCTAGACGAGGAGGAGGGTGTTGTATCTACGTGAAAAACACACACACACATGTGAAGTGAGGGTAAAGAAATCAAACAGCACGGTTGAAGTTATTATATTAGAAGTAAAAGAACTGAACCTAACCATTATGAACATCTACAGACCACCAAACACCACAAAAAGTGAATTCCAATTTGCTACAAATGAAATAGAAAACGTATTAAAATTACTTGAAACTCCAGCAACAAATATTCTAATTTTCGGAGATTTTAATTTCCCATTCATATCATGGAAGAAAAATGACGAAGTTATATATGTTGAGAAGTTTCATGGCAACATTACTAAAGATGACAGAACCCAAGCAACAATGCTATTAGATATTATGGAACATTACGCGCTTACCAAGGAAATCGGTGAAGCCACGAGAAAAGAGAACGTTTTGGATTTAATCTGGACAAATAACAACGAGATAATAATAAATAAAAAATTAACGCACACAAAGTTCTCCGACCATAACCTCATCGATATACAATTGAAGTTAGCACCCAGAGGTCCGAAAACGCATCCTAGAAAGGCAGATGGAATATTTGAAGGCTTAAACATAAATTCAAAGAAAGTAAATTGCGAAAACGTAAATAAAGATTTAAAGGAGGTAAATTGGGAATTGCTACTACACGAGAAGACTCCACAAGAAATACTATGTATAATAGAGACGGAAACCAAGCCTATAATACTGAAACATATTCCAGAGAGACAGGAAAGAAAACGTAGCAAGCTCGAGAGGAAAATCAGGACAACGAAGACAAACCGTAAAACATCTCCACAGATGCAGAACTGATGCAAAGAGACTCAAACTAGATAGGAAACTTGGCGAAATAGAAATGGACCTAAAGCAAACATTCATACATAAGACAAACGAGGAGGAAAACAAGATAGCAGAAAACATAAAAAATAACCCGAAATACTTCTACACGTTTGCGAAAAGGAAAATGCAGTGTAAGGAGAGTATTGGACCGTTGATAGACGGGGAGGCTGAATACACAAATGACCAGAAAGAAATAAGTGAACTGCTTACGGAACAATTTCAATCTGTTTAGCAGGGTTGGCACCCAAAAACCCAACCCAAAACCCACTGGAATTTTCAATGGGTTTTTGTGTTTTTGGTCTGAGATGTTTATTTTAAAATAATTGAAATTTTTCTGATTGCTACATTGTTCAGTTGTAGCTAATTAGAATGCTTTGGCATGTTGATTATTTCAAGGAAGCTGATTTATAAAACAATTCTTAAATCCTGCAATGTGTAAATAAAGATTATGAAAAATTGAAAAGTTTTATTGGCCTTTTAAATGGTGTCCAGACTACAGACACAAATAGAGTACAGTAAAACTAATGAATGCTAAATAAAGGTGTGTGTGTACAGATATATATATATATATATATATATATATATATATAATATTATATATATTTATTATTCACAAGTATTACTTGATCTTAAATGCTTATGAATTCTTATGAATTATGAATGAATAGCCTGGTCTTAAATTTTGGACTTATTTAATAAATTCTTTATTCTCTACAACTACAAATGGAATATTTGCTGAAAAGAAAAATCTGGCCATTTCCAAATCTAGTTGTTCTTTTTGATCTACAGTTGTTCTAACCACATATGGCATTATCTGACCTTGCGTTTTCTTGGCTGGAGTAGAATGAAAAAATGGTATGGAAGATTCAGAAGTGGTTGAAGTGATTGTAGTGTCATCATGAACCAGGCTTTCATATGATTTGCTTGAAGAGGGTCTACTCTCGAAACTGTCATGTCTATGTGTAGGAAGAGGAGTTGCTGATGTAGCTGTATTTGTAAGCTCATCCGCTTCATCATCACAAGCCTGTACCCATTTTTTATTGCATCGATTTAAGTGATGTTTCACTCATTCTATTTTTTTCGAAAATACACATCTGCAGTAATTGCACCGAACTCTATTTGGTTGGTCACTCAACATTTTTACCTCATCCCATTTAGCAGCTTTAAGTCTGCCACCAGTATGTGTAGGTGTAACTTTAGGCATTATTAAATAGATATTAATTAACTAAAACTGATCTCTGAAAAAAAGATGTTCAAAAATAAGAATAATGTCTACTGTCTAGGCCTGTAAACAAATTGCAATAAAAATTCAGAAAAACACGCTACTGTGTTGATTCAAAATAGAACAAAAGCCACACTTTGTTAAATGAAAACACAATACGTTTCAATAGCACACTGCTCTCTTCTTCAGTTGAAAGTGACCTTAAAACTGAAACAAAATATATAAATTCTAAAAATCATAGCTATAACTTTAATTTAAATTATGAAACCCAAAAACCCACCCGAAAACCCATGGGCTTTGGGTTTTTGGTGAAAAACCTAGGTTTTTCCCAACCCTGGTGTTTAGCACCACTAAGTCCAGGATGGAAGTGGAAAACCCAGACGAGTTTTTGGACATTGATACAGATCAACCAAGAACAAATCCCGGCACAAACCTATTAATGGACTTCGAGTTCACGGAAGATGATGTAATTACGGCCTTATCACAGATGCGAGACAATTCAGGGCCAGACACATGGAGTGCCACATTTCTGAAGAAATGCAGAGAGAGTATTGCAAAACCGCTGTACTTACTATGGAGGAAATCACTTGACACAGGACAAATTCCACTCCCTTTAAAGAACGAGAACATTGCTCCCCTATTTAAAGGTGGTAACAGAGCAATGCCCAAAAATTATCGGCCAGTGGCTCTCACCTCACACCTTATAAAGTGTTTTGAATGCATAATTAGAAGCAAAACTACCTACTACCTACAAGAAAAAGATTTATACAACCCAAATCAACATGGCTTCAGGGCGGGTAGATCATGCCTGTCACAGCTACTAGACCACCAGGAGAAAATATTAGGAACATTGTGTCGAGAACAAAACATTGATGTAATATATACTGACTTTGCTAAAGCCTTCGATAAATATGACCATAGAATCATAGCACACAAATTTAAGGATACAGGAATTACTGGAAATCTAGGAAGGTGGATATTTAATTTCTTGACGCAAAGAGTGGTGGTAAACTGAGTTAAATCGGAAGTCTCGGAAGTCGTGAGCTCTGTCCCACGAGGGACAGTACTAGCTCCCTTGCTGTTCATTATAATGATTGCAGATATTAAGGACAGTATTGTATCTGCTTCGCAGATGACACAAAGATATGTAAGGAAATATTGAACGAATATGACACAAGAAAATTACAAAACGACATTGAAACATTATTCCAGTGGGCAGAAGACAACAATATGAAGTTCAACGAAGAAAAATTCCAACTTCTAAGATATGGTAATAACAAAGAGATACAGAAAAAAGGGTACAAACTCCGCAAGCCAAACAGATAACACCAAATCCACAAGTCAGGGATCTTGGAGTAATAATGTCGTCGGATGCAAAATTCAGAGAGCACTATAAAATCAAAATCACAACGGCTAGAAAAATAATGGGAATCATCTGGAGGAGCTTCCGCAGCAGAAAAGCAAACTTCATGCTCAAATTATGGAAGAGTCTAGTGACTCTAGTCCTATCAATAATTGAGTATTGCTCAGTACTCACAAGCCCACACAGAAAAAGAGACATTGCGAGCATTGAAGCTATACAAAGGACTTTACGTCTAAGATAGAGGAAACGGAAGGTGAAGACTACTGGTCTCGACTACAATCCCTGAAACTCGCCTCTCTCGAAAGAAGGCGCGAGCAGTACACAATAATATACATATGGAAAATACTTGAGGGCTCTGTCCCTAACCTTAAAAATGAAATAGAAACAAACTGGAATGAGAGAAGAGGCAGATTTTGTACGGTCCCAGCTGCGGTGGGACAAGAGGCCATGAAAACGAGGATGGAAAATACCCTCAGAATACAAGGCCCAAAGCTTTTCAATGTCCTTCCAAAAGAAGTGAGGAATCTCCAGCACACCGACCTGAATTACTTCAAGAACCAGCTGGACAGATTCTTGTGCAAAGTCCCTGACCAGCCATGCGTGGCTGGCTACGAGGACAGGAGGAGATCAAAGAGCAATTCCTTCCTTCACCAAGTCCCGCAAATGAGGAAGGATGCTGCAGAGGGGTCGACCGCAGGTCGATCTTGAACCGTCGTTCAAACTCAACAAAAGTAAGTAATATACGATGAGTCAAAAGTTCTGCCTCAAAAATAACTTTATAATAAGTACTTTTGAGGCAGGACTTTTTGATTCACCCCCATATATATATATATATATATATATATATATATATATATATTCAACTGCAAAGAACACGCAGTATAAATAACGTAAAGAACGACGCTTGTATAGGAGATATTCCGCGCAAGACGAGAGAGAGAGAACGGAACAAATGAAAAAATGAGGTAACCACCTGGGAATCGAACCCGGGATCTTCCGATTGCCGGTCAGACGCGATACCATTACACCATGGACCTCACTCTTCCAAATGCCGTAATTCTTCTACATAATCGCAGAAACCAATGCCCCAAGGGGGCACCTCCCGCATGCCGTAACATTATATACATTCAACTGCAAAGAACACGCAGTATAAATAACGTAAAGAACGACGCTTGTATAGGAGATATTCGAAAAAAAAAAACGAATCATATATTAACGAATGCATTCAGAATTTAGTACAACGGATCAGTTTAAAATGGTTTAAATATATTGACGTCATATCACATATCTGAATTGTACGGAAAAATAGTGAGGAATATCGTAAAACACTATGTAAGTTGCACTATATATATATATATATATATATATATATATATATATATATATATATATATGTTGGGAATGATGTCTGTCTGTTCTATGTTCGGTTATACATGCCGAAACAGCTAGGGTAATCTTCACCAAATTTAGTACACATATTAAGGGAGAACCAGGAAAAGTTTAGTAACACACCCGCCCCTGTCAGTCCCCCCTCCCATTAGGCTGGGCTGGGAAGAGACTCCATGAACAGCTTGGGAAATCTGTACCAAATTTAGTATACACATTAAGGAAGAACCAGGGAGGGTTTTAGTGAAGCACCCGCCCCTCTCAGTTACCCGTAGCTTTTCCGAAAGAGAGAAAGAGTGACTGCAAAACTAAGTACTGTAAAGATAACATCAGGAAAATATTAAATGATAAACTGCAGAATATCGATGACGTCATACAGGAACTAATTGAGAAGCATACAGAAAAAGACGACGACGACGCTGTAGAAGCGATAAAGGTTAACTCAAAGTACTTCTATAATTTTGCAAAAAGGAAGTCGAAAAACCATGCGACTATCGATCGGACCTCTGAAAAACGAGAACAGTGCTTTATCTGATGATCTAACAGAAGTATCTGAAATATTAAGAGCTCAGTCCGAATCATCTTTCAGTATCCCAAAAACTGACAAACTGATATGCGACAGAAACGCGTTCTTTGAAGAAGAACTACAAGGGAAAAGTATAACGGACTTCGACTTTACGACAGATGATATTACACAAACTATAGGGAAACTAAAAGCACACTCAGAGGCAGGACCGGATAAATGGAATGCCACACTGATCAAAAACTGCAAGAATGCAATCGCTGAGCCCCTATATTGGATATGGAGGCGATCACTAGACACGGGAGAAATACCGGGCATCCTGAAGAGCACGAACATAGTCCCAATATATAAAGGAGGAGATCGTTCCGTGGCCAAAAACTACAGGCCAGTGTCGCTTACATCTCATCTCACCAAAATATTTGAAAGAATAGTTAGACAGAAAATCTATGACTTTTTGGAAACTCAGAAAAAATTCAATGATAACCAACATGGGTTTCGGTCAGGCAAATCATGCCTATCGCAACTAATAGAACACTACAACAACATTATTGATGCACTTGAAAGTAATGAAAACTATGATGTAATATACACAGACTTTGCCAAAGCATTCGACAGTGCGACCATGGAATCATAATACATAAACTGAAATATATGGGAATAACAGGAAAAGTAGGAAAATATATATATAATTTCCTTAGTGAGTGGCGGCAAGTAGTTACAGTACAAGGAGTATCTTCATCAGAATCAGAGGTCCTCAGCTCAGCACCACAAAGAACAGTATTAGCTCCACTACCCTTCATAATCATGCTAACTGACATAGATGAGGACGTTACAAGAGACAGCACAGTAACATCCTTTGCCGATGACACAAAGATTAGTAGAAAAATAAGAAACCCAGAAGATATAGGATCTCTACAAACCGACATGAACAGAATCTACAAGTGGACGGAAGACAACAATATAAAGTTTAACACCGAGAAATTTCAGCTGTTACGGTACGGAAAAAGAGAGGACCTAAAATACATGGAATATTATACCCCAAATGGACAGGAAATTCAGAGAAATTCTAGAGCAAAAGATTTAGGGGTTGTAATGACTGATGATGCGAAATTTGAAACACAAAATAAGAGCAGTAAAGAGAGCAAAGAGAATAACTGGGCAGATACTGAGAACCTTTAAACGAAGGGTTAGGAATATAATGATTCCTCTACTGAAAACACTGATCATACACAAATTGGAATACTGCTCGGTCCTAACATGCCCATATAAAAAAGAAGACATCAGACAGCTAGAAGGGATTCAGAGAAGCTTCACAGCCAAGATCAAAGGGTGCATAGAACTAAATTACTGGGAAAGATTACGCGAACTAAACCTATATTCACTGGAAAGGAGACGAGAAAGATACACCATTATTTACACTTGGAAAATAATGGAGAAACTAGTCCCTAATCTTACTCTGAACCCTGTAACTCCCCAAACAACAGTGGAAAGTAGAAAAGGAAGATTGTGTCGTGTTCCCAAACTAAAGGCTAGACAGGGAACACTTAACCCTGTAAGAAATTTTGTTGTGAGAGGAACAAAACTGTTTAATCAGCTGCCAAAAGACCTAAGGAACACGAATGGTGTTGCAGTGGACATCTTGAAAAGAAGATTAGACGCCTGGCTCAGAACAATCCCGGATGAGCCGGGCGTACTTGGCTATGTGAGGTGGAGAGTACAAGAAACCAACTCACTACTTCACCAGGCCAACTCGAGAGGAGAGGCTTCAAGCTTGACCTTCGTGAAATGAGGATTCATCGCACGGAACCTTTGAAAGGTATATTAATCTTTTACAGAGATTACGAGACACGCCCATTTCACGAATCTCAGATGTTACAAAGGATTTTAATAACATCTGTCCTACGTTCAAATCTTTAAAGTTATTTTAACTCATTTGTTTTACCTTATTTATACCTCTTCTTCCCTTTTATAAATATCAGCGGGGAGGGTTTTACTGCGCCTTTGTCGTAGAGGGATTAGGGAAAATTGTTTTGAATAAATTTAGCTCAATCTTATTTCTGAAACAAAGTTCATGCAAACGTACTGAAAAGGTTAAAAGAATGAAACAGGGAAGCTTATTGCATGCAAATGATTGTTTGAAATTCTTAATTCTTAATTCTTATATATATATATATATATATGAAAATTATTTCACGAAAGTAACACGTGAAAAATATTTATGATGAATAAAACCACGAAGGAAAGAAAACACAGAATGGTGCTCAAACGCTTTCGTCTAATGACATCCTCAGGAACACTGAAGTAAATAAAGAGTTCAAGACAATATACAGGTTACAAAAAAAAAATATATATATATAATAAATTTAGAAATAAAATTGTGGGAGGAGCATACAAATTTGTAAGGAAAACTACCAATTTTAGCACTTTGCCCGAATTCAACACAAGATCAAATGGATTGTTTACAACCAATTTTATAGTTAATGCCTGAATGATATATAGGTCACAAAATTTGGGCAAAGTGCTAAAATTGTTAGTTTTCCTTACAAATTTGTATGCTCCTCCCACAATTTTTATTTCTATATATATTTTTGTAACCTGTATATTGTCTTGAACTCTCTATTTACTTCAGTGTTCCTGAGTATGTCATTAGATGAAAGCGCTTGAGCACCATTCTGTGTTTCCTTTCCTTCGTGGTTTTATTCATCATATATATACGCGGTTGTGAAACATCTTTACCTGTAAATTAGTTTCTTCACCCCCAAAAAAATTAGGTATTAAAATTGATGATGAATTTTTCTTCAAATATCAACTGAAAAAACTTTCTTGAAAGACTTTAATTTACGAAGCATATTGAGAATGTTTTAAATGGTTTATAAACTAATAATATTTTTTTCATTAATATATCCGTACGAATGCGTTTCACAATTTTTTTTTTCAGTGTTATTGTTGATGAAGTTCACCTATTATTTTGAGCAGCCGTTTCACTCGTATATATTTTCAACATTAGGAAAATTTAGTCTGTTCAGTTTGTCTGTTTGCATCGAATTTGTTAGTCTGTTATGATCTTTTTACGACTCGTTCTCGATAAACGCACATAAACACACACACACACATATATTGTAGGTATGTATATTTGTATGTATGTATATTTGTATGTATGTATGTATGTATGTTAAATACTCATACATTCAGAGATTGTGTAAATATAATGTAATTTACAATTTATATAAACTTAGTGATTTTATACTCATATTTACCTCTCTTCATTCGTTTTTACTTATCATTTATCACGTTTACCTTCCCATAATTCCTTTAAAAATCACGTCAAATGGTCTGTGATAACTTTAACACTAAAAGCTGTGCACTGAACTTGGGTACCATTTTCAGCTATATGAATCCGCGTTCCAATTACTGCACTGTTAAATAATTGATGGAAATTCAATCACTCGTATCACTCACTTATCACTCACTTATCTGTACTGCAGATAAGTATCAAGTGATTAAGAATAAAACTAGTTAAAAATATAGGATTTATCTCTTACCAAAAAACTTTATTATTATTATTACTACAAGCACAGATAAGTGGCACAGAATACACTTTCGGACCTATAAATAAATAAAAAGGACCCACTCTCTGGAAATCTAATTTATTCTTACTCAAAATCAAGACGCATCGACCCTCAAAATGCAATATTCATCAGTTGAATCTTAAAGCGGAAGTAGACAAGCTCAGAAAAAAACACACAGGTCTGTCTACCCTCAGTAAAACCTGTTTTTGTGATTTAGTCGGTTTTCCATTAATCTTTTTTTATGCAGGAAGGAGGGGCCAAGAGCGAATGCCCTCGAAAACGCCACCCCTATAGAAGAAGAAGAGAGCCAAAATCAAGGTCCAAGGTTTTCGAGATGCCTGGACACTGTATTCGAAGGACTGGAGGTCATAGACACTGGGAAAGATGGAGTGAAGAAGATTGTTTGAGTTCACTGGTTGAGTAGATGAAAGATTGAAAATACCGATTAACCCTTGCGTTAGAGAGTTGGACAGAAAAGGAATGAGAAAGTGACGAAAGTTTGGTGTTGCGTGCTCTCCTTAAAGGAGGAGGCATGCGGTTAAAGAGTTCAGAAGAGCAGTGTCCGTTATAATAGCTATAGTAAAGAGAGAATGAGGCAACATTGCGGCGAAGAGAGAGGGATTGAAGACAGTGAGTAAGAGGCGGGGAATTGATGAGACGAAAAGCCTTTGATTCCACAAATGAGAAGCATACTCCATACAGGGGCGGACAAGATCCCTGTACGGAGACAGCAACTGAGCGGGAATGAAGAAACTGCGGAAGCGGTACAGCACACCTAACATTTTAGAAGCTGTTTTGGAAAGAGAGTATATGTGATATTTTCAGGAAGGATCAGGAGAAAAGGAAACGCCAAAAATGTTAAGAGGAATTGTTGAGTTGTGTATTGTTGAAGATAAAGGGATAGTCGTGTGGAAGATTGTGACGAGTAGACAGATAAAGGAACTGAGTTTCAGAGGCATTGAAAGTCACAAGGTTTTCACTTCGCCAGTCAGAGATGGCAGAAATATCAGAGGTCAGGTGTACCTTAGCCGTCCTACCCGAATCATGGAGCGACTGTTGAGAGGGATGGTTTGCGAAGCGGGTGAAGGGAAGAGTGGAATCATCGGCATATGAGTGGATAGGACAGGAAGTGCGACTTAGTAGATCATTAATAAATAAAAGAAAAAGAGTGGGTGACAAAACAGAACCCTGACGAACACCACTGTTAATAGCTTTAGGAGAAGAACAGTAGCCA
Organism: Bathynomus jamesi; assembly: GCA_023014485.1. Classification (NCBI taxonomy): domain Eukaryota; kingdom Metazoa; phylum Arthropoda; class Malacostraca; order Isopoda; family Cirolanidae; genus Bathynomus; species Bathynomus jamesi. The sequence goes on along the minus strand of JAJOZX010006820.1, from coordinate 238,822 downwards.
TCTACAATTGCAGCTATAGATCGCTCAGAAAGGAAATTTGAGATGAAAGCACAGATAGAAGGATAGAAACCGAAGGAGGGCAGTTTGGAAATTAAACATTTGCGCCAAACTCTATCAAAAGCTTTTGATATATGAAGCGCAATAGAAAAAGTTTCACCGAAATCCCGAAAGGAAGATGACCAAGAGTCAGAGAGATATGCAAGATCGCCAGTAGACCGTCCCTTGCGGAACCCATACTGAAGATCTGAAAGAAAATTTTGAGAAAAGAGGTGTTTAAGAATCTTCCTATTAAGTAAGGGTAGATTAAGGATAAATGACTTGGAGCTAAATTAACGTTTTGGCCGACTGATATATGTATATATATAATTTGACATTTAATTCATTTGGAAAAACTTAATTAAAATGTTATTTTTGTGAAGTATTTTTCTGACATTGTTGTCTCTAACATCCAAAACTGTCATTTTGTGATACGACACATTTTTAATTCTTTTCGATCCAAAATTAAAAATTCAGCTTGCGAGTCGAAAAATTTTTGGTGATTCAAAAGTATTTTTTTGGATCACATGAAGATCAGGCCCCCCCCCCATGTATTCTTTTTTTTTTGCTTTACAGTACCAAATATAATATTAAATTAAATTGAATGCCCGGTTAGGTCAACTGTACACCCTTGACGATTGGTTAGGTTAAGTCGTAATATTTTCGTTAATTTTAACTAAGATATCATTTGGTAATTGAGGCTGGGGGCCCTGATCTTCGGGTGATCCTATTTTTTTTTTTTTTATGAAGTTGGACTATTTATTGTGGACTATTTATAGTTTGCCTTCAAGGAACTGATTTGTCTTGGGTACACCGTAAAAATTGGACATGGGTATATTCTTTAAGCTAACTAAAGCTCAAAATATTTAAAAAACCTAATAAATTTATCAAATGCCTGTTTCTACATAGTAACTACGTCTCATTGTATAATTAAGTAAACATAAGTTTACCTTTTCCAACGTAAATACTTAAAAAATTAGTTTCTTTGACTGTTTTTTCGTCACCCTGTAAATACAGATGGCTGTAATTTACATCCATTTACAAAATTATTAAATTTTGTCTAATTTTCTTTGATGTTTTTGTTTTTCTTTTCCTTTAAGCTTTTTTACTTTGTTTTTTAAAAGATATAAATAAAAAACTTTGTTTTTGTATATTGCATGTTCTTTTAATTTGTAATAATAACTATTAGGACTTTGTTTCAAAGAAGAAGGTACGTGATTGATATAATTAAACCAATTTACTTGTTTGTTACGTTAATGTTACGTCTGGTACAGTTACTTCAAAGTTGCTGTTAAAAAATATTACGAAAGAATTGAGATGGGAAGTTAGTGTAATTAAGTTACGTTTAATCTTCGTTGAAAAGCCAGCGGGGAGTGGGGGGGGGGATATCATATAACAGAGGGGACGGGGACCTACAATTTAACAAGGTAGAATCAGAACCACTGGTCGATTACATCATCTAATCGCGGAGGATGATTACCCATCCCACTACCCAGACTTAACGTCGCTTATCTTTACTGATCTTACGGGAAGCGGTGTAATGATGACTTGCCCATAACGTAACCAAATTACGCGTATAAATTACGCTTATAAAAAAATCTCGTACAGAAAATACATCGCGGATTTTTATATTCTTCAAAGAACAGCCGAACATTTATGTAAAATACGCTTAATTTCATTCATCGCTGATTTTATTTACATTCGTAAAACTTATCCTCGTCTTTTTTTCACTATTTTTAAAGAAATGAAGTTGAGGAATCCATATTTGTTTGATTAGATTCGAAACCAATAAAATGAGATGCAGTACAAACGCGGAAATTGCAAAAACATTCAAACGTGTGTATGTTGTAACTTTCGGATACTCACCTTTAAAAATAAATTCACATTACATACATACATACATACATATGTAGTGTGTGTATATATATATATATATATATATATATATAGAGAGAGAGAGAGAGAGAGAGAGAGAGAGAGAGAGAGAGAGAGAGAGAGGCGGGGCCACCAGCTTGACCTCCGTGTGAAGAGAGACCAACGCACGAAACAACATCAGGTTCATGAGGTAAGGTACGTATATATAGACATACATACATACATGCATACATGCATACATTACCAACTAACCCATTCCCCTTTGTCTATAGAATGAACACGACGCTTAATTTTAGGATCGAAGACATTGAAATGTCAAGTATTCTTGACATTTTATCGGCAAGTATACTGTGGTTTATATTAAGCTGGGTTAAGTAAAATTAGGTTAGTTTAGGTTAGGTTAGTTTTTTAGAGTGTCGATGTTATGGTGTGGTCTATTCGATGAGTTTGTGTTCAAATCAATTGTATGCGCACACACAAGAGAGTGCACACAAATAATAATAATAATATTATTAATATTATTATTATAATTATATCTTAAACTAAATGTAAAAACACAATTTATACAACATTTCACTAAAATACAGTATACTGTTCTGCCAAAGAGCAATGGTTCAGGCTTCTTTCTTCCAGTATCTGAATGTTTCAAATATAAATTGCTCCGTAGAGGGCAGCACTGTAATTCAAAGGCATATTGAGCTAGTCTGCTACTTGTTACAGTCAGAATTCATAAATATGTCACGTCGATCAGAGCTGATGGAATTTGAACTTTGCAAGATAATTGATTTCATATCGCATGTATGACTGTGCATAAAATTGCCGAGACTTTAAGGTTTCTCACGTCATTTGTCGAAAATATTGAACGAAAGAAGAAGACTGTGAACGTGTGGTGCTGTGGAAACCAGACCAACAAACAAAACATTATGAGAAACTGTGCGCCACGAACGGTTGAAACGTTTGGTGAGGAAAGATCGGATGCGAAGCTTAAAGTCCACCACCCAGGAGGTCAATAGTGTACAGGTCTTTCGACAAGTATGTCCACTGTACGTAGGGAACTGCATGTAGAAGGATTCTGTGAAAAGGCAGCTGACCATAAGAGCACGAGACATGCTCTGAATGCAAAGCGATGACTACAGTGGTACAAAACTTATCAAAACTGGGAATAGACCAGTGGAAACGGGTCCTGTGAAGTAATGAATCCCGCTACACATTGTTTATATCCGATGGCTATGGAAACAGACCGCAGAAACTAACTTCTCTCTCCTCGCATTGGAATCTGCATTGAGGAAGAATGGCGCAATATCCTTTCTGAGACATAAAAAAATGGTGAAATGTTTCCCAGAGGATTGAAACTGTCAAGACCAAAAGTAGGCCTATACCTTGTTATCGTTTGTTTAATTTATATTGTCTTATTGGCTTTGGTTAAAAAAACTGTGTGTGTGTATATATATATATATATATATACAGGGTGTCCCGTAAGTCTGGACCCATAGGGAAAAATAATAAAATTACAAAATAGTCCAAAAATTTATTTATAATATATTTTTTTATTATTTTTATTATTATTTTTATTATTTTTTTATTATGATCTTACTCCGCTGGAGTTTTATTTGTGGGGCCACTTGAAAGCCAAAGTGTACGAGGTCAAACTTCAGAACATTTTCCACCTTAAAGCACGCATTGTGGAGGCGTGTCAAGAAATTTCTGCGACTGTGATTCAGAAAGTGCTGTCGCAGTGGAGATTACGTCTTCAACTATGTGTGCGACACAACGGCGGACACTTTGAACAGATTATGTAATAAATTTTTGGACTATTTTGTAATTTTATTATTTTTCCCTATGGGTCCAGACTTACGGGACACCATGTATATATATGTATATATATATATATATATATATATATATATATATATAAATAATTATGAATAGAAACGACGTAACCATGACAATTACTTGAAATCCGATCTACTTAAAACTGAATGAGCGTTTGCATTACAAAACAACGCAACATTAGTTCATAAAACAAACATCGTTACAATAAAATTACATTTCAAAGACCGAAAAAAATATATTATAAACAAAGATACATTTCTAGTCGATGTAAGTCGAAGCAAAGAGTCATCTTTACATTAAAATTAGATTTAACGCCTTATTCAAGAGCGCTTTTCTTCCAATATTCTTCCTCACTTGTTTTAAATTGAAACTCTGATTAGTTTTTTGTGTACACCAAAAAAAAAAAGGTCGAGAAATTCTTCTAACCTTCGCTTATTCTCAGCCCGAAAAAATATATTCACCATTTTTTTGACATTTTTTTTGACATTTTTTTTATACTGCGAGGGAGACAGACCACCATTCTTAAGGATGTCGTGACGCGAAGAACAATTACCGTTATAACGCTCATTCTTCCTACGCGAGAGAGATACGAACGTTCTTCATAAAGTGTTTTCATAGCTGAGGAAAAAATAAATACTTTTTAATTTTTGTAAACGAAGTAAAAGGTCTTTGTAGGTAGTGATGTATTCAACATTTGCCTCTAAAATTACATCAGAACTCGTTTCGCAACATTTTAGTAATAAACTTTGATGTAAAAATTACATCTTATCATCGTATAAAATGAGGAGAAATTTTACGGTTTATAGTCAAAGGTTAGGATGCAATTTTACATCAAACTGAAACTGTTGGATAAATGTTAATTATAGGTGTTAATTATAGGTGTGATGTAATTATAATTATATTAATTTTCAACGTGTTTTTAAGCTTTTATTTTGTAATATTTTGATCTCATCTTCTATACGTATAAAAGAATATCTATGCAACGTTAATGCAGTTTATATCAGTTTATAATTATAGGCTTTCCGTATTTTATTTTTATGGAGGAAGGAGAGGCCAAGAACGAGTGACCACACGCACTTCATAGAGGAAGGAGAGGCCAAGAACGAATGACCACACGCACTTCATAGAGGAAGAAGAGCCAAAATAAAAAATCAAGGTCCAAGGTTTTTGAGATGCCCGGGTACTCTGCGTTTGAAAGATTGGAGGTTTTAGACAGGGGGAAAGATGGACTGAAGAAGGTTGTTCCAGAGTTGGCCGGTTGAATAAATGAAAGATTGAAAATATCGATTAACCCCTGCATTAGAGAGTTGGACAGAAAAGGAATGAAAATGTGTTGAAAGTCTGGTACTGTGTGCTCTCCTTAAAGGAGGAGGCATGCAGCTAGAGTTCAAAAGAGCAGTCTCTGTTATAATAGCGATAGGAGAGAGAGAGAGAGAGAGAGAGAGAGAGAGAGAGAAGAGAGAGAGAGAAGAGAGGAGAGAAGAGAGAGAGACGCAACATTGCGGTGAAGAGAGAAGGATTGAAGATAGTCTGTAAAGAGGCGGGGAAGTGATGAAACGAAAAAAACATTTGAATCCACCCGATCAAGTAGAGCTGTGTGGGTTGAGCCATTCCCCACATGAGAAGCGTACTGCATACAAGAGCGGACAAAACCCCAGTACAGAGACAGTAACTGAGTGGGGGGGGGTAAAGAAACCGCCGAGCCGGTACAGCACACCTTACCTCTTAGAAGCTGATTTAGAAAGAGAGTATATGTGATGTTTCTAGGAAAGATCAGGAGAAAAGGAAACGCCAAGAATGTTAACAGAAGAGGAAGGATTGAATTTTGTATTGTTGAAGGTAAGGAGACAGCTGTGTGGAAGATTTTGACGAGCAGACAAATGAAAGAACTGTTTTTGAAGTACTGAAGCCACAAGGTTTTCTCTTCTCCAATCAGAGATAGTAGAAAGATCAGAGGTCAGGTGCACCATAACCGTCCTACGTGAAGCATGGAGTGAATGTTGAGAGGGATGCCTTGTGAAGCGGGTAGAGAAGTGAAAAGTAGAATCATCGGCATCTAAGTCGATAGGACAAGAATTGCGACCAGGAATTGCGGCCAAAAAGGAAATTAGAGATGAAGGCACAGATAGAAGGATAGAAACCGAAGGAGGGCAGTTTGGAAATTAAGGATTTGTGCCAGACTCTATCAAAAGCACTTCATATGTCTGCGCAGTAGCCAAAGTTTCATCGAAATATATGTTTGTACATGTAGTAATAGCTTGGTCAAGTTTCATTTTTCAGTATTATATAGTTATACATTTTAACTAATTCCTGATCTCCGAAATAATTATTGTAGGCTGTTTTCTAGGAATGCATTTGTGGGCTAACAGCGAATGTACAATAAGATTATGATATTTGTCAAGTTGATAGGAATTATTCTTTCAATCAAATGTTCTATCAGGTCAGTATAATAGTAAAGATAATGTTTTGGGCTGATTAATCGCCTTTGTAACAACACAAGTCGTGTAACGGAGGAAGAACCACAGTACAATCTTATAATCGCCGAAATTCGAAGTTCGAACCGGAACTCCAGCCCAGGACCTTCAGATTAACAACTCGACACTTTACCACTAGATTACTCTGGGGGGATCACTTATCTGAGTGAAATACTACTATCACCCGCTATTGAACTTATTCTGTATGAAATTCACTCACTTTGAGTGTCCTCGATAGAGATCTCTGTTCATAAAACAAAAAAGAAAGTGGTAAAAATTGTAATCGCATCACTGAATAATTAAACGATCATTTTATTTGTGCACAAACTCGCATCTCTTTGGACTTAGCGCAGCCTCGGCAGTTTTCTCCGCTGTGATCCCGCCCAAACTTAGTCTTTTTTTTTTTTCTTCTTAAATTGAGACCAAACTCCAGAGAGCACCGTGATTCATTGATGTCAAACTTTAATAAATCATAATACGTTCCCCATAATTTTATTTTCAAAACTTTGTCTCTTTCAATCTTCATAATGGGTTAACTTTTTTGCCTTGAAAAGCCTTCAGTAAAAATGATAATGTTAGCATTTGCGTTAACCTTCATCGAGTTATTGATAATTTCATATATGAATATTTTAACCAACAATTTCCAACTTGCTCGACATGCTATGAATAATTAATTGTTTCTGAAATGCTAAACGCTGTTGTATTAATTGAAACTTCGCATTTCCGTATTGGAATTAAAAGAAAAACATTCTATTTAATTAATATTACAAAGAGGTTAATTGAGTATAACTTAACGTAATGTATTTGGCTCAGGTGTGTCTAATTCAAATTAAGGCAGTTAAAGGTGCCTATACCGTTTGCTCCAAAATTTAACTTAGCGTCAAAAATGTTTCATTTGAAATGTTTCTTAATTCCTTTCGATCTCGCTAATACTTTTAGCTTCTGATATTGTATAAATCTACTTGTGTGAGTTCAATTAACCTAACCTAACCTTTCCTAATATAGAAGTAAAAAGACGTCTCTTTCATTTAGCAAAAACGAAACGATACAAAAACGAACACATTTTGTCGCATTAAATTAAATTTTGGCGCAAACGCTATAAACCTGATTAAAGATTCACGCATCATTTCCGAATTCGAAGACAGTTTCGATGTAGTTTTGTGGAAGAATCTCACCAAGCAAGACATCATTTTGGTTAAATTGACAAATATCTCAACCAGAATAAGGAACAACATTTGGGATATGGAAATTTTACCAAAGTTTCAAATTTGAAAAATGATTGCTAAACAAAAGATATTTGAATAGAATCCTTTAAATGATGAGTGAGTTACGAGAGAGAGTGAGTTACGAGAGAGAGTGAGTTACGAGAGAGAGTGAGTTACGAGAGAGAGAGAGAGTTACAAGGAGTTACGAGAGAGAGAGAGAGAGTTACAAGGAGTTACGAGAGAGAGAGAGTTACAAGGAGTTACGAGAGAGAGAGAGAGAGAGAGAGTTACAAGGAGTTACGAGAGAGAGAGAGAGAGAGTTACAAGGAGTTACGAGAGAGAGAGAGAGTTACAAGGAGTTACGAGAGAGAAGAGAGAGTTACAAGGAGTTACGAGAGAGAGAGAGAGAGTTACAAGGAGTTACGAGAGAGAGAGAGAGTTACAAGGAGTTACGAGAGAGAGAGAGAGAGAGTTACAAGGAGTTACGAGAGAGAGAGAGAGTTACAAGGAGTTACGAGAGAGAGTTACAAGGAGTTACGAGAGAGAGAGAGAGAGAGTTACAAGGAGTTACGAGAGAGAGAGAGAGAGAGTTACAAGGAGTTACGAGAGAGAGAGAGAGTTACAAGGAGTTACGAGAGAGAGAGAGAGAGTTACAAGGAGTTACGAGAGAGAGAGAGAGAGTTACAAGGAGTTACAAGGAAAAGAAGTACCTCAAAAGGCCTTGCGGCCCATACCGAGGAGGTACCAATGGCAACGGGAGCCAGGGAAAATTTTGTAAAAGTTTATTTTTCTTTCAACTATCCTAGCAGCAGTAGAAAACTGGATAGTAAAGTAGAAGGCTCTCTCCCCACCCTCCGCTCCCTCCCTGCCAGAGGCAGGTACGGAAAAAGGTTGAAGAAAATACCTTGACCCTGGAAAAGTAGCCAAGGAAATTTTACAGGAAAGTGGAGAATATATAAATAGCTCTATATTAGCTTGCTCACAGAGACACCGAGCAAGCGAACTCCTGCAGAGTTTTCTGAGGTTTTAATCTTAAACGATGAGTGTTTCAGTACTTTGTCTAGCCTATTTTTAAACAGATTTACACTTTGACTGGAAACAACCTCTGAGGGAAGTTGGTTCCAGATATTAACTATTTATAGGAAAAGAAATTTCCGCAGACTGAGGTCCTAAATGTCTTTACACACTCAAATAGTGTGCAAGATTTCGTCTAACCTTTTCTTGAACTGATCCACAGAGGAACTGTTCACAACTTCCGAAGGTAACCTGTTCCATGTGTCACAGATCTTATACGTAACGTAATTCCCACACACACTAGTCCTAAACCGTTTCAAATCCAACTTCCAACCATTGTTGCGAGTTGGGTTATCATTTAAACTAAACATACTTCTAAAATCGACATCGTTGAACCCTCGTAAGAGCTTGCAAACCTCGATCAGTTGACCGCGCAGCCTCCGAGTTTCAAGCGAAAACAAGTTCAGGGCGCGTAACCGTCGATTGTAGCCCATATGCCTAACGGAAGGGATTAACTTTGTGGCCCTCGCCTGCACTCGCTCCAGCCTCTCAATATCTTTCCTGAGGGTGGGCGACCAGAACTGCACAGCATACTCCAGGTACGGCCGAACAAGGGAATTGTACAGTGAGAGCACAATCTCCTTGTTCCGAAACTGAAATTGCCTCCTGATATAACCAATAGTTTCTGGGCTTTCTTTTCCACCTCTACACACTGTTTCGTAAACTTAAGGTCGCTGCTAATTAGCACACCCAAGTCCTTTTCTAAATCAGTCACCTCGATATTACTGCCCAACATCGAGTAGTCCGACTTGGGATTGGCGTAGCCAATGTGCATCACTTGCATTTACCCAAGTTAAACGGCATTTGCCATTTTTCGGACCACTCTCCGATCCTACCTAGGTCCGCACGCAGTTCCTCGATCGCTTCGGGCGTCCCAACATTGGCCCCAAGCTTGGTGTCATCAGCGAATTTGGCGATCCGACTGACGATGCCACCGTCGATATCATTTATGTAAATGGTAAACAACAGTGGCCCCAAAACAGAACCCTGAGGAACCCCACTAGTGACCGAGGCCCAACCCGAACTAGCCCCTTAATTACCACCCTCTGCCGCCTATTCCTTAGCCAGTTTTCAATCCACCTACCTATTTCCCCACCGATACCCAGCGCGCGCACTTTCGCCATTAGCCGGCGGTGAGGTACCTTATCAAAGGCTTTCTGAAAGTCGAGATAAAGTATATCAATCGCCCTACTCTTATCGTACTCACTCAACATGAAGTGGAAAAACTCGAGCAAGTTGGTGAGACACGACCTATGCCGTCTAAACCCATGTTGGGAGTCCCCAAGCAGCTTGTAGGAATCCAAATGGTCAACGATTCTATCAGCTATTATCCTTTCTAATAATTACCTACAACTGAAGTGAGACTAATAGGACGATAGTTCCCTGGACTTTCGTGATCCCCTTTCTTAAAGATAGGGGTCACGTTGGCCTCCCTCCAGTCACCAGGCACCTGGCCCATCTCCAACGATTTGTTGAAGACTGTAGCCAGGTGGGGAGCCACCTGGTCGCGCACTTCTCGCAAAACACTGGGGAGAAACTGGTCTGGCCCAGGAGCCTTAAACGCGCTCAGTTTGTATATTCTATGAGCAACGACTGTCGCGGTACATCTAACACTATCCAGGCCAGCACCTTCGTGCCTCACAGCTGGCTCGGGGATGACGCGGGTATCCTCCCTGGTGAACACTCCCGCAAAGTACTCATTAAGCACATTAGCGATGTCCGCGTCGGAGGTCCGCAGAACGCCGCTTCCGTCCTTTAAAGGACCTATCATGCTTCTAATGGGCTTTCTACTATTAACATAACTGAAGAAGAACTTAGGGTTCCCCTTGCAGAGGCTTGCCACCCGTAGTTCTTCGTTACGTTTCGCTAGCCTAACCTTCGCCTTCACTTCCCTACACAGGCGGACATACGCTTCAGTGTTCTCGTGGGAACGATTGGCCTTCGCCCTCCTATACGCTACTTTCCTATTTCGGATAGCCGAAGCGATGCCACGATTGAACCACTTAGGCTGCGTTGAAGCAGGGGTGACCGGTTTTGAGGGTATGGCAGCAGACTGCAGCACCATAAACTCATCCCGGAATGCACTCCACACTCCCTCAACATCGCCACCAACCTCTAACCCCATCTCTCCTACGCTATCCCTGAGGCTAACAAAGTTCGCCCGCCGGAGATCGAGCTTACTGCCTCTCGAGTTACTACGCTTCACCCGAGGGACGCACACACGGAACCTAAGAAGACTGTGATCACTCCCGCCCAACGATTCGTCAACGGTGAGGCCAGTGACGAGGTTGTCTTCGGTCGTGAACACTAAGTCCAGAACGCTTTCGCCTCGTGTAGGCTCGTTGACCCACTGAGTGAGGAAGTTCTCATCAGCAAAGTCAACTAGCCTCCTCCCTTCAGCATCGGCAGTCCTGTTTTCCCACTTTATGCCGCGACAGTTGAAGTCTCCTAAAACTACACACACCCTATCCCCTAGCAGGCTACTGAGTTCGGTGTACAGGGCTGTATCCTCCTCGAGGAGGAGATGCGGAGGTCTGTACACCAAGATTAACCTATAGTTCGTCCCTCCCACGTTCAGATCGACGCCAAGCAGCTCCCGTTCCGACCGGAACTGGCAGTCAACCGGACTCAACGTGTCTCTGACGTATATTAGTACCCCACCCCCCTCCCCACGGGTGCGGTCTTTGCGAAACATTCTATACCCGGGAATTTCGAACTCCCCAACGTAGTCCCTACGATCAGTATGAATCCAGGACTCGGTGATAGCAACGATATCCTGGTATTCTGATGCTAAGAGCGCCCGTAGCTCGCAAAACTTGTTCCTAATTGACCTAGCATTAAAAAGCATTGCACGGAGGCAGCCTTCCCTATTCTGACCGCCCCCTAGCACGACCCGTTTCCCGAACAGCCAGGGCTGTCGGGAGTTGAAGAGCCCCTCACTAACGAGGGGGCAACTTCCGCAGGAGACTGAGCCCCCTCCAACGTAGGAGGAGGGTCACCCACCTGTACTTCGACGCACCCTTCAGTCGAAGGTATGTCCGCCACCGGCTCATCCTCATCTCTCCCCGGTGGGGGCCCATCATCTCTCCCCGGACTCGACCTCACCATTCTGTATAGGTGCCGGTCGAGAGAGAGAGTGTTACAAGGAGTTACAAGGAGTTACGAGAGAGAGAGAGAGTTACAAGGAGTTACGAGAGAGAGAGAGAGTTACAAGGAGTTACGAGAGAGAGAGAGAGAGAGAGTTACAAGGAGTTACGAGAGAGAGAGAGAGAGAGAGTTACAAGGAGTTACGAGAGAGAGAGAGAGTTACAAGGAGTTACAAGGAGTTACGAGAGAGAGAGAGAGAGAGAGTTACAAGGAGTTACGAGAGAGAGAGAGAATACAAAGCCGTAAGGAAGTGTAAAAGGTTTTGCCCACTGTTCGTGTAAAATGAATGCTCTTAATTCGGCAGGGAATGGGGAAATGGAAAGGGGAATAGGGGTGTGAATCGCTCGGCTGAGGCCCTTAAATACAGTATGTAGTTTGCATTTCCAGAAATAGAAAAGGCGAATCAAATGCAAATTAGAAGCTTGTGTGTACGACTTCCTTACAATCGAGAATAACCTCCTCCTATTCTTTTCCCTTCTCCTCCTCTTTTATTCATATGTGCTTATTTTTTTTTACGTTCCACTCTACATATTTCTACTCTTGCTTATATATATATATATATATAGGGCCTATCAGAGGGAGGGGCTAGGAGGGCCATTTGGCCTGGGCCTCAAGCTTAAAGGGGGCCTCAAATTTAGAAACTTTCAGGTTTGAATATAATGTTTTGCAGTGAAAGTAATAATTGGGTTTAGCGATGGGCCTCAAAAGTTGGAAGTGGCCCGGGCTTCTCTGGACCTCTGAGAGGGCCTGTATATATATATATATATATATATATATATATATATATATATACACAGGGTGTTCCATAAATCACTTTATTCCCGTTATCCTCACCCCTATCTTAGAAAAGGTTGAAGGTTCAAAGGTAGTGATTTTTAGGGACGCCCTGTATATTACGTATAACCCGTTCTTCCCTAACCTAACTTAAAACAATAAAACTTATTATTTCATTTAACAGCAATATTATAATGAATGTCTTTTGAAAACCGCCATTTTGGAAAATATTGTTCAGCAAAAATTTTAAATTTGTTGATAGAATTCAACCTCCCCTAATTCTTCATTAATACTCGAGTATTCCTGAGTATTCACAAGTACTCTTGGAAGTACTCATGGTTTGTTAAAATATTTACGGCGATTAATTTTCGCGAGGCGAATTTCACGGCGACCAATTTTCTTAACGCTGAAAATTCTCGCGCTGAATCTTTTCTTTGAAGATCAATTTGCGCACGATCGCTATATCCGCTATATCCGATATATATGTATATGTATAATGTGTGTGTGTGCGTGTGCGTGTGCATGCGTGCATAAGATGTGGCCAATTTTTCTTTTTTGTGGAAAAACCGTCCAAACGCGGTTCAGACATTTGAAAAGCTAATTTAATTGCCTTTGAAGTGTTATATTTTAAAAACATTCACAAACATATACGAGATATTAAAAATTTTGTAATGTCCATGCTGCTGTTGTTGATGATCCATTACAGGGACAGTTGTTACTCTTTCAACTTGCAGAAAGAGTGGTGTGATGATCGTAGTTATTGATCACAGTAAGTTTCAATGTGTCCACCATTAACTTCAACCGAACACCTTGCAGCCTCTTTCGTGAATAGGAAATTGCAACTTGGACTGAGCAATGATTTACCAACGCGCAGCATATTGCTGTTCTCTCAGTTTCTGAACATTGTTGATATTGATTCCACGGCACATTGTCTCCATGGTTTTTCCCAAATCGAATAATACAGAATTTCTCGTAGAAAATCAATGGTAACTTGAGAACAGTGTGACTGTATTAATTTTTGTATTAAAATAGTCTTTCATCTGGTCTTCGATGCAAGGCAACATGCGGGACAAGACTTTTGCACAGCAGCATTTTGAAATCATTTTCACGTCTCTTTTAACGAATATGAGGTAGTTTTGCCGACCGAAAAACACCAACACGAACCATCACAGAGTCACTGAAACGTGACATCTCCCCTTCAAGGCCGTGCAGACGCTTTTTCTGCTTTCTTGTTCGCACTGGTGTAGACGCGGTCATTTTGATTGGTTGGAGTTTTTTCCCAGTTCGAAAACCAAATTTTGCTGATGGACCGCTTGGTGCGAATAAAAACCTCAAGAGACGTTTACATTGGTCAAACCTTGTTTTCTTCAGTGTTGCCATTGGTCTATGCACCTTGAGTATCTTTGAGTTAGGGTCAAGTTTTTATATCCACTGCATGGATTTGAGGTGCCTGTAAACTTAGAGATTAATTAGGTACTCATGCCAGTGCCTAGTTCTTCCTGCATTTTCATAGTTCCACAATTCAGCTCACGGACACGTGCGAACAGAACGTATCCGGCCACGACCAGGGCGTCTTGCAGTGCCACTTGTACACTTTAGCTTTGTCAAAGAGTATTTTACAGTATTTTTTTTATTTTCACGTGATTAGAATATTCACCGATAATGTGACTGAGAAACTAACTTTTTTCTTTATGCAGGGACCCTTAATCTTAACGCTTTGAGTTTTTGTAGAGTTAAGTCTGAATGCGTGTATTTTAAACGGTACGGATTAGACTCGGACGTCGATAGAGGGTTCATACTGTGTCTGATTCTCTCAAAAAAAAAAACGAACAACAAAATGGAACGACGAACACAACACAACACAACACAACACAACACAATAAGACAAACGTCACAAATCCTATAACGGTGATACTGTCACACCAAGGAGTAGGCTGAGGCCTGCAAGCCATTTGCCTACGTGACAACGTAAACTGATATACGTAAACAGAACTTTCATGCTATGTTGCGGCGTAAATGTATAGGCTAAACTTAGTAGCAAGCACCGCTCGCAAGCAGAAATTCCCACCAACTTCCCCAGTGACGTGGCGAAACTAGGTTGTTGTGGGCCCTGGTGCAAAATATTCACATGCCCCCCCCCACACACACACAAAAAAAAACCACGTCACAATGCGTGTTGATAAATATTTACAAAACTTTAGACACAATATATCTTCTCACCGTTTATTTAAAGTCAACTTTTCTGGTTTTCATTTCAGCAAAAGTGGTCACCATTTCCTCTAAATTTAATTCTCTTGCAATTTTATTTTCAATTGAAACTATCGAAAGGTCACTTAAACTGTCTTGCGACATTTAACATGGCAACAATGATATTTACTTTTTTATAGTTATTCTTATTAGCTAATCTTTAGATTTGTATTTGCTTTATAAGTACAATTTTTATATATTAAACAAATCTATGATGGGCCCCGGTGCATTGCACCGCCTGCACCCTCGGTAGTTTCGCCACTGAACTTCCCGAGTAATTTCAACGCGAAGTTAAGCGACGTTGGGTCTGCGCAGTAGTTGGATGGGGATCGTCCTCCTCGTTCAGATGATGTAGCGAGCCGTGATTCGGATCGGGCTTGAAGCTGTAGATCCTTTCCTTCATATGACCTCGAGAGTTACGAACGAAGTTAAATAATTCAAAACATTATTTTAATCGCATTTTTCGCTTATTGGCTTTTATTTGTCTTCATTCGACTTGATTTGATTAATTTTGTTTTTATGCGTCGGAGTCAGGCTTTGTGTAACTAGGGATTTCATGAAATCCCTAAAATGTTCAGGAATTTCATGTAAGGTTAAGTCGTGATATTTTCGTTAAACCTACATGAAAATTATTGAATGCCCGTTAGATCAACTGTACACCCTTGACGATTGGTTAGGTTAAGTCGTGATATCTTCGTTAAAACTAACGAAAATATCACGATTTAACTTTACATGAAATTTCTGAACATTTTAGGGATTTCATGAAATCCCTAGTTACACAGATTCCCTGTAACATATATTTTGTATACTTCCATACATGAATTACTCAACGAACTCTTTTATACACCTCAAAATTCCGTTAATAATAGCAATGAGAGAGCGCGATTTGTGTTTTTGTGAAAAGTGAAATGAAACATCTTATTTTACCCAACCTTTAGGTCAGGTAAAGCATTTCACAATCTTTCTCTCTCCAAAGAATGGAACTAAAAGATGCTTTCAAATTCCAAATTCTCTCTTTTCGTACACCTCTTTTAAGGGATCAACACTGAACAGGAGTACAATAACTACATACAGTTACATATATGAATCCTTTCCATTGGCTTCCATACTGATAATTTCTGAATCTATTTCTCTGTAGTATTTATATGTAGTTTATCAAATTCTTCTCGCCTATAAGCGTACATTCATCTCTCTATATACTGAACTAATGGTCATTCATCCATTCCATAGCCAATTTCTTAATACAATGGATCTTTCACGTAGGTTTGCTTTCCCTCATCAGTTTTCTATCGTCCGAACCATTGTGATAAGTTCTGTTTGGTTTTGTGTTAGAAGTGATGTGTGACTGTCGCGTGCAACAATGCGCAATAATGACGTAGACAGATTGCCAATATTGATTCGACGTTGGACTCTATGACGCATATCCCTAAGGGTCAATAAGATCAAAAACGTTTGTTTTGCTTTTCATGTTTCTCGTAGCTCTTTGTTATGTAGTGAAGTCTATTGTAAAGTTGCGTAACTAATCAAAAGGTATTACTCAATATGTTGTTTACATAAAGGTTATTTTTGGTCAATAAATATTATTTGAATATTATAATGTCATATATCGTATTGCAGTGTGAAGAATGTACTCTCAGTACATGTATTAAAACGAATGTAATGTAATTGTGATGTAATTTGTGTAGTTAGTGTAATTGTGATGTAATGATTTAGTATAATCACTGTAACTCGCGAATTCTGTAGTCAACGTATATGAATGAGGTCAAATTGGAATATAATCGCATTTGACTAGTTTGTTTCGATTTAAACCAAGTCTAGCATGGTCAAATTCGGTTTAATTCTAGTTCGACTCTATTCCTAAACTAAACAAAGCTAATTTACCCTTGTCTAACCCAACTTGTCCTAACCTAACTCAGTTTAACCTTACGCTACCTAACTTATTAAAAATTATATTAACTCAACCTAACTTGGCCTATATAACTTATGTCTGGCGGACTAAAATATCTCCAGGAAAGGGGAGAAATGTTCTTTTCTTGTCCCCTTCAATCTCTCCCCCACTCCCCCAACCCCAGCACAAGATTTTCAATATGCTCACGCAGATGTATTTGGAATTTAACATTTTTAAATGTCACGTGACGAACTACACTGAAGCGCACGTTAAAAATCAATAAAAAATGAGGGACTTCAATTCTCTTCCTTTTAACAAAAATTTTTCGTTAAATTTAACTCATTAAAAACAAAAAAAAAAAAGAAATTCGCTGAATTTATTCCAAAACACGAAATCGTCCAAATGTCATAACAACTTTTACGATATTTGAACATTAACAGTAATAATAATAATAATACGAGAAATAACAGTAAAGGAATTAGCGAAAATGGTGAAAATAAACAAAGATTTTGTTTCTTTTAATGAATGGAAGGGAAATTTTTACCATTTCAACAAATTTGACAATTATAGTTACTTCATATCCACCATTTGCATTGATTACATTAGGATTTCAGTGAGGTGGTTATACAGCTTTTATATTCATCATATTTCTATGTGTTAGTTACATTTAGTACGCTGGTTATCTAATTACAGTGCAGAAGTTAGTCAAGGCCGATTCGACGTACAGTTCGACCTTCATTTCAATTCCAGATTTTGGGTTCGATCTCATTTGAATAAAGCTGGATAAATTAGATGAAACTATATAGCTATACAATATTTAATGCTGGGTTAAGTTATTCTTAGATAAAGTTAGGCCAACTTGGGTTAAGTTAACTTAGGTTAGTTATCTTTATATTAGTTTAAGTTAGGTTAAATCAAATAAGTGACACGAATTTTATTAGAGAGACCAGAATAGACTGTCTCATCCATTTATTTAATAATAATAATGATGATAATTTAATAATAATAATTTGATAATAATAATAATTTAATAATAATAATAATGATAATAATTTGATAATAATAATAATGATAATAATACTAATAATAATAATAGTAAAATTTAACTTTAAAATTAAAAATTAAGCCAATATTTAAAAAGTACTAAAATTACAAACTACAAGAAATGATATAAAATTAGGAAATTTAACGGTGATTTTTTAAAATTAAAAAGTAAATAAAAAAATGTAAAATTTAATTAATTAAAGACTGTTACAACGAATTCCGAAGCAACCTTTCATTTTATATGATTATAATGAAATATAGCGACGGAAAAGGGGAATTCAAATTAAAAAAATAATAATAAAAGAGAAAAATAACAGTAAAAGAGGATAAAAAAATATGGAAAATGAAGGCGTATGAGAGATTAGAAAGGGGAGAGAGAAGGATGAAAAGGACAAAGACGGGAGAGGAAGAGAAAGTCGCGAGAGAAAGAAAAAGAAACGCGGAATAAAAAGGACAAAGACGGGAGAGAAAGAGAGAGAAAGAAGGAAAAGAAACAAACACGGAAGAAAAAGGACAAAGACGGGAGAGAAAGATAGAGAAAGAAGGAAAAGAAATAGAAACACGGAAGAAAAAGGACAAAGACGGGAGAGATAGACAGAGAAAGAAGGAAAAGAAACAAACACGGAAGAAAAAGGACAAAGACGGAAGAGAAAGATAGAAAAAGAAGGAAAAGAAATAGAAACACGGAAGAAAAAAGACAAAGACGGGAGCGAAAGATAGAGAAAGAAGGAAAAGAAAGAAACAAACACGAAAGAAAAATGACAAAGACGAGAGAGATAGATAGAGAAAGAAACAGAAAAACGGAAAAGAAAGAACGAAATTAAAGACTGAATCAGAGTTTCTTCACCTGAGCGACAAACGCAAATCGAACGAAAGCGAATGGGAACAAACGAGACTCGTAACAACGAACAAAAACGCTCGAACGAGAATGGAACGCTTTCCTTTGTGACAAACAACGAACAAACGCGTTTCTCCATCGTTGCTCTTCTTCCTCTTCTTAATTGACTCTTAACCCGAAACACACTCGTTCGTTCTAACATTCTTCGTTATCGTCATTGCTTTAGGTTTATTATAGTTGTATGTATAAAAGCTATGGGTATGTTTGCAGATAAGGAATGGGTGTGTATCGTGGGTGGGTTTACTGTTCATTTTGGAAGTGTGGCATGGGGGGAAATTAAGGGTTGAAGATATATTTATTTTTCACAAAGATCGGTTGTTGCTTATGACTTAATTTAGCGTCTGTACTGTACCCCTATATGTAAAAGGTTTATAATATATATATATATATATCAAATAGATAGAAGGGCAACACTTCTTTATCGTGAATGTTTACCAGTTTTTTTGTGTAATAGAGTTTTTTGCCTTTGTATAATTGAATTTTAAAACAGGAAAGGCATTTGAATAATATTTACATATTTGTTTATTCATTGTAAAGTCAGAGAACGTCCTTTTTTTTTTATCGTTCGTTATTATTACTAAATTACAAGAAAAGTAAAGTTTAAATGAGAAAAAATTTGAATAAAATAAGTAAAAAGTAATAAAATATGTATGACGAAACGGACAAACAAACAAGACAATCTTTGTTCAGAAAGAATACAGTATTTAAGGTATACATCACATCCACCTAGTGTACATATATAGATATTTATTTATTTATTTTTATATTTTAGTTACAGGTAGCTTAATCAGAACATCCTTATCCGAATATGCCGTTGGGAAGCGTGAGAGCTTTTCGGGCAAAAAATCTGAGGTTCATTTTAATTTTTACGAGAGAAAATAAGAAAATAAATATAAAATAATATATAAAATATATAAAATTATATATAAAATTTTACTTTATTTTCTAATTAATTTCTCTCATTACAAATGGAAACATGGAAACGGAGATAATCTTAGAAATAACACAAAAAAGGAGTGGTAAATAATAGGTAAACAATACATGATGAAATACTAATAATAGTTCAATTTCTGCTGTTACAAATAAAAAATAAGATACCGTATTTCCCAGGGTATAACGCACACTTTTTTTCCCCCCCAAAATACTCCAAAATCACCCTGCGTTAAAATTAACTCGTTAAAATTGTACATGTGAAGTGAGGTAGGAGGTATATTTTTTCCTAAATTTTCTCTTCAAAATTAGGGTGCGCGTTATACGCCGGGAAATACGATAATCTTAAAATAATAGAAATACAGATAAATGAGTCACATTATGCGTTATATATGCATTATATATACGGTGTAATATAATGGAAACTTTCGAAATATAATTTATATAATTTACGATTATGAATTTTGCATATATTATAGGCTTCTATAATTTTTTAAAAAGAGACTGCGAGTTTTGTTTTGGCAGCATTTGCATGTGGCAGTATGTTTTGTATGTTTTACAGTAATAGGCGTTACTAAAGTGTTGTTTTAGTGATTTACGAAGCGAAATTAATTGTGGTGCTTGTTTGACATTTATAGGTATCGAGTTCCATATATCTGCTCCTTTGTAGCAGAAAGCATTTCCTGCAATTTGCATCGAATAAATTGGTTTGTGTATGAAATCATTGAGAAGCCTTGTATTATGATTATGGTTGGTCAGATAGTGGGTAATGGACCTGTGAATAGGCGAAATATAGTTTCTGTTATTATCAACTTTATCCATACTGATACCGATAGTTAGTTTGTACAAGTCATTTAGTCTTAGACTATTAAAATCTATGAACATTAGAGAAGTACGAGAGTATCTGTTATCATTGTTTGAGAGAATTCGTAAGCAATTTTTGGATTATTTCTAGCGGATATCTGATATAATTCTTTGTACTACCCCATGTAACCATACTGTAAGGTTGTTTTTTTTTAGTTTGAATATTAAGTAGAGAAATTTAGATATTTTCGATTTGATATGTTGTGTGTGTGGCTTTTGAAATTTAATTTGTTATCTAAGTTGGTGCCAAGAACTTTTGCGAGACATTTTTTTAAAATTATAATCATTACTCGTGAATTATCAATAAAATGCATATAGTACTTGGTTTTAACATGTTGAGAAAATGTGACATGAAATAGCTTTAATAAAATATGCAGCCTTCACATTTAAATTTAGTGAAACTATAAATGTCAAATTGAAGTAAAATGTACAGCAGAAAGGAGGTTTCGTTCCTACGTCGCTGGGCCACGCCCCGAGCATGTATTTCACCACTACACCAGAAAACCCCCAAAACCTCCTCTGTGCTGCCCATTTTACTTCAATCTCCGTGTGTGTGTGTATTGTGTGGTGTGTGTGTATATATATATATATATATACACACACACAAAGTGAGAGTTACAGGCTAACAAAGACTGAAATCCACTCTAGGTTAGTCCAAGAAGGAAGTAGAAAAGTTGAAAAGAACACACTTGTAATATCACTTATAGATATGTAAAGCTTTCACACACAAATCGTAGTAATAGTAAAGTATAGAACAGAGAGAGAGAGAGAGAGAGATATTTCTAATTTGAATTTAATTATTTTAATTTCATGAACAAACTCTCCTTGCTTTCAATAAAGGATACCTAATTAAGTATAATGAATAGCTAGTTTCAATGGTAATTTCACAAAATGTTTCATAATTTCATAAAAGCGCTTTTGAAATTCAATGCAAGATGAATTACTTCATTACTTTCGAAATATTTCAACATTTTAAAAATAAATTCTTGATTATGCGATTTAATTTAAACATTTTTCATATTTTTTCAACATTTTCCTAATGTGTCAACAAAGAAAGGCAAAATTCAACATTTGGTTATTTCTTTCAAGAAAAATGAGGCAAATCTAACAATAACTTATTTCGTTTCTCCATTGTTTTATCATGTGGGTCAACAGTCATCAACTGTCAAAACATGTTTAGATCACATTTTAATCAGTGTCACCAAAGGGTAGTCACGATTCAACATTTATGACGTCAGAAAAATTAATTTTCTTAATGGGATTTTTTAAAATTGTAATTTTAAAATTCATTTGAATATGGTAATTCTAAATATTTTTATTCAGTTTAAAATTGTCCTCAACATGACGTGAGGAAAATATGCAAGAATTATGAATGAAGAGCAGGCAAGAATTGTTACGATCTTTGTTGATTGGGAAGATTACGTGGAAGTTGCTACAACAATGGTGGTCACCTATTGAAAATATTTAGATGCCGGAAATACTGATAAAAGTGAAATTAAAGTGGGAAGACATCCTTCAGTTGATGAAGAAATGAGGGATTTCTTCTTCCTTCTTTCAGAAGATACCTCCTCTTCCACCATCAAGGAAATTAACACGCTTCTCCGAGCACCAAGTCTCAATATCTACGATAAATTGAACATTTGACCTGGCGTTGATCTCCGTAAAGAGGACGTACGATGTCAAGATTCGCCGGATCAGCGATGATGTTGGAAGACGATAACGAAAGTGTATCAGTGTTGCTTTAGTCTATATTTAAAATTTGATAAGAGCGATGATGTTGGAAGACGATAACGAAAGTGTATCAGTGTTGCTTTAGTCTATATTTAAAATTGATAAGAGCGATGATGTTGGAAGACGATAACGAAAGTGTATCAGTGTTGCTTTAGTCTATATTAAAATTTGATAAGAGCGATGATGTTGGAAGACGATAACGAAAGTGTATCAGTGTTGCTTTAGTCTATATTTAAAATTTGATAAGAGCGATGATGTTGGAAGACGATAACGAAAGTGTATCAGTGTTGCTTTAGTCTATATTTAAAATTTGATAAGAGCGATGATGTTGGAAGACGATAACGAAAGTGTATCAGTGTTGCTTTAGTCTATATTTAAAATTTGATAAGAGCGATGATGTTGGAAGACGATAACGAAAGTGTATCAGTGTTGCTTTAGTCTATATTTAAAATTTGATAAGAGCGATGATGTTGGAAGACGATAACGAAAGTGTATCAGTGTTGCTTTAGTCTATATTTAAAATTTGATAAGAGCGATGATGTTGGAAGACGATAACGAAAGTGTATCAGTGTTGCTTTAGTCTATATTTAAAATTTGATAAGAGCGATGATGTTGGAAGACGATAACGAAAGTGTATCAGTGTTGCTTTAGTCTATATTTAAAATTTGATAAGAGCGATGATGTTGGAAGACGATAACGAAAGTGTATCAGTGTTGCTTTAGTCTTATTTAAAATTTGATAAGAGCGATGATGTTGGAAGACGATAACGAAAGTGTATCAGTGTTGCTTTAGTCTATATTTAAAATTGATAAGAGCGATGATGTTGGAAGACGATAACGAAAGTGTATCAGTGTTGCTTTAGTCTATATTTAAAATTTGATAAGAGCGATGATGTGGAAGACGATAACGAAAGTGTATCAGTGTTGCTTTAGTCTATATTTAAAATTTGATAAGAGCGATGATGTTGGAAGACGATAACGAAAGTGTATCAGTGTTGCTTTAGTCTATATTTAAAAATTTGTAAGAGCGATGATGTTGGAAGACGATAACGAAAGTGTATCAGTGTTGCTTTAGTCTATATTTAAAATTTGATAAGAGCGATGATGTTGGAAGACGATAACGAAAGTGTATCAGTGTTGCTTTAGTCTATATTTAAAATTTGATAAGAGCGATGATGTTGGAAGACGATAACGAAAGTGTATCAGTGTTGCTTTAGTCTATATTTAAAATTTGATAAGAGCGATGATGTTGGAAGACGATAACGAAAGTGTATCAGTGTTGCTTTAGTCTATATTTAAAATTTGATAAGAGCGATGATGTTGGAAGACGATAACGAAAGTGTATCAGTGTTGCTTTAGTCTATATTTAAAATTTGATAAGAGCGATGATGTTGGAAGACGATAACGAAAGTGTATCAGTGTTGCTTTAGTCTATATTTAAAATTTGATAAGAGCGATGATGTTGGAAGACGATAACGAAAGTGTATCAGTGTTGCTTTAGTCTATATTTAAAATTTGATAAGAGCGATGATGTTGGAAGACGATAACGAAAGTGTATCAGTGTTGCTTTAGTCTATATTTAAAATTTGATAAGAGCGATGATGTTGGAAGACGATAACGAAAGTGTATCAGTGTTGCTTTAGTCTATATTTAAAATTTGATAAGAGCGATGATGTTGGAAGACGATAACGAAAGTGTATCAGTGTTGCTTTAGTCTATATTTAAAATTGATAAGAGCGATGATGTTGGAAGACGATAACGAAAGTGTATCAGTGTTGCTTTAGTCTATATTTAAAATTTGATAAGAGCGATGATGTTGGAAGACGATAACGAAAGTGTATCAGTGTTGCTTTAGTCTATATTTAAAATTTGATAAGAGCGATGATGTTGGAAGACGATAACGAAAGTGTATCAGTGTTGCTTTAGTCTATATTTAAAATTTGATAAGAGCGATGATGTTGGAAGACGATAACGAAAGTGTATCAGTGTTGCTTTAGTCTATATTTAAAATTTGATAAGAGCGATGATGTTGGAAGACGATAACGAGTGTATCAGTGTTGCTTTAGTCTATATTTAAAATTTGATAAGAGCGATGATGTTGGAAGACGATAACGAAAGTGTATCAGTGTTGCTTTAGTCTATATTTAAAATTTGATAAGAGCGATGATGTTGGAAGACGATAACGAAAGTGTATCAGTGTTGCTTTAGTCTATATTTAAAATTTGATAAGAGCGATGATGTTGGAAGACGATAACGAAAGTGTATCAGTGCTGCTTTAGTCTTTATTTAAAATTTGACAAGAAAAGACAATAGAATAAAATTCATTTATTCCAGCCTCCATTAGAGAGATATATCTTATATGGCTCTACACTCTTATTACTGTTACGGATAACTCCTGCATAATAAATGTGTAATTTTTATCAGTAACTTTGACGTATTATACGCGTTTCTTTAATAAACGTAGCTTTTCTCCGTAATGTTTTTATTTTGTCAGTAATTTTCACGTAACTTTTGCACATGTAACTTTTTCGTGACAAAAATAAATGTAATTTAAGAAAGGAAACTGAAACACAAAACGGTAAATAAGATATCATGTAATTATGTACCAAATAAATAATACAATAACTAATAATAATACTGTAATAATAATAATAATTAATAATACTGTAGTAATAATAATAATTAATAATACTGTAATAACAATAATAATAATAATTAATAATTTGAACAAAAGCAATAAGCTCTGTGCGTTCCGCTGAAACCTTACTAATTAAAACAATTAATAAAAACGAAAGCAAATTATAGAATTTATATATACCTACAATCATGAAGTCTCTCTCTCTCTCTCTCTCTCTCTCTCTCTCTCTCTCTCTCTCTTTTCTTTTCTTTTCTTTTTGATAAATTACCTGGATGACGTACCGATAAACAAACGACGTGGCATGTTTTTTTCACCAAGACGGTGCACCTCCTCACTTTGCCATGCAAGTTCGCAAATACCTTGATAAAACGTTCCCCAACAGATGTATTGGCCGAAGAGGTCCTATTGAATGACCACCCAGATCACCAGATGTCACTCCACTCGATTTTTTTCATCAAAAAGAAAATAAAGAAAAAAACATTATTAGAAAGTACAAGAATTATTAGGGGAAAAATGCAATTATTCCGTTGGTTCCTGAATTATGGGCCACCCGGTACCTATACACAGGGTGTTTCAGAAGGAAAGGTCAATACTTCGGGAGGTGATAGTATCGGTCATTGTGAGAAAAAAGTTCATATGAACATGTCTAATTCTGAATGGTTACGGAGATAGAGCTCTTTGAATCTACAAATACAAAAGCATTGTTAATGGTAATCAAGAAAGAGAAACCAATTACTTTTTCTAACATTTAATGTTTAAACATTGGCATTTTGAATGGTATCAGATACAGAAATGACAAATTTATTACAGTTTACAATACGTTTTCGAAAATCCCACCGTCAACCTCAATGCACTTTGCAACTCGTGTGCGAAGATCGCTTGTTGTTCGTCTGAGATTCAAACAGCTCTATCTCCGTAACCATTCAGAATTAGGAACATGCTCATATGAACTTTTTTCTCACAATGACCGATACTATCACCTCCCGAAGTATGATCTTTCCTCCTGAAATCCCGTGGTTTTTTCATCATAAATATTTTTCACGTGTTACCTTCGTGAAATAATTTTCATATGTATATATATATATATATATATATGTATATATATATGTATATATATATATGTATATATGTGTGTGTATTATATAATATTATATATATATATATATATATATATATAAACCAATCGACTGAAGACAGTTGTGATGATAGCTTACATGGAAATGAGATGAAAAGTTAAATATTTTACGCAGAACATTTTGCCCATACGCCCATTTCAGGGTACGAGCAGCTCGCAGCAGTATTGCGAGTAAACAGGGGTCAATATACTAACAAGGCATTCGTCCGTAGTACATCACCGCTGAAAGCAACCATGTTCAGCTTTATCATAATTCAAAGAGTATCCAAATACGAATCTATTGTTTTACGCAAGTTTTGTCCGTTTGTATTGTAGGCACTTGTATTTATCATTTCCGGTTCATGATTCTTCAGGAGCTTGTGGTTCCCCTCCCCAAGATGACTTCAAATATAACCGTTTTTAATCACAGACACATTTATATCACCTCAAATTTGTTCAACACAAATTGGACCAAAAATCATGAGTATTTGCAAACTCAACACTTCCTTTCTTCGCAAACCTGCATGTTTAACTCGTTATAATTTTGTATGCTTATCAGATTTTATAAGGGATACGCTAATATACCTCAGCATTCCACTCCCGAACGCAGCTCTCAGTCATCAAATCACGCCATTAAAGATCTAATTTTTATAAAATAAGTCGTCGTCATTCAATTTTACGCGATTGAACCCGAGTAAATATGTCCTAACTTTGCTGATCACAAACTAGGTTAGCCTAATTATAATCAATGCTTATTTACATTATTCATAAAATGTAGTTTGTTTTTGAAAAAAAAGGTTTAAGGCCGCCACACACCGAAAGCCACGCTAGCAACGCCACGCACGCACAGCACGTTGCTCATCATCGCTCTAATAATTATAATTTTCAACGGAGCAAAGCACACCGAAGGCCACGCTAGCTACGTGGCCTTCAGTGTGCGTTGCTTTGTTGAAAATCATTAGAGCGATGCTGAGCCACGTGGCGGGCGTGCGTGGCGTGGCTAGCTAGCGTGGCTTTCGGTATGCGGCGGCCTTTAATATTAGAATCGTTGTCGAGACGAATGATAAACGATTTAGAAAAAAATAATAAAATATAAAAAATATAAATAATACATGAAAGTTTTTATTTTTTTATTATTGTACATTCTTCATCTTCCTTCGTTCGTGTCTCTTTTTTCTTAATTTTCTTTTTTTTTCTTATTTTTGCTTCATTGTCTTACTTTGTCTCCTTTTCTTTTTCTTGTTTCTTCCTTGTACAGATACTTACAAATATCCACCAATGTACCCGCATACATATAGACATTTTATATATATATATATATATATATATAGATATATATATATATATATATATATGTTAAACACAGACCGTGCATGGAACAAGGAACTCTTCGGAAAATTAAATCCACTATAGTCCGAATAAGTAATGGTAAATGACAAATACCATAGTTTTTTCTTTTTCATGATTTTAGCCCAACGTGGGCAACGGGTCTCTCGCAGAGAGATCCCATAAATATAGCTTCCCTCACCAGCTATCTGCAAAGCAGACAGGATCCAGCTTTGGGACATGGATCTAGAGTTTAAAGCAAGCCTAGATCCCTACATTCAGAACCTCTATATAAGTAAGACTCGTTGCATTCAAGTCGGGTTGAATAAATCAAAGAAAAAGGGGTAACTATTGTATTTTTAGCCAAAAAAAACCAAAACTTAAACCTCAACCGGGGACATTGAGCGTCCACTTTCAAGGCACGTAACACGTCCGTTTAGTATACACAAACTCAGAATGGTTCCCTGAGAACATTATATGTTAAACACAGACCGTGCATGGAACCATTACTTATTCGGACTATAGTGGATTTAATTTTCCCAGAAGAGTTCCTTGTTCCATGCACGGTCTGTGTTTAACATATAATGTTCTCAGGGAACCATTCTGAGTTTGTGTATACTAAACGGACGTGTTACGTGCATTGAAAAGTGGACGCTCAATGTCCCGGTTGAGGTTTAAGTTTTGGTTTTTTTTGGCTAAAAATACAATAGTTACCCCCTTTTTCTTTGATTTATTCAACCCGACTTGAATGCAACGAGTCTTTTACTTATATAGAGGTTCTGAATGTAGGGATCTAGGCTTGCTTTAAACTCTAGATCCATGTCCCAAAGCTGGATCCTGTCTGCTTTGCAGATAGCTGGTGAGGGAAGCTATATTTATGGGATCTCTTTGCGAGAGACCCGTTGCCCACGTTGGGCTAAAATCATGAAAAAGAAAAAACTATGGTATTTGTCATTTACCATTACTTATTCGGACTATAGTGGATTTAATTTTCCCAGAAGAGTTCCTTGTTCCATGCACGGTCTGTGTTTAACATATAATGTTCTCAGGGAACCATTCTGAGTTTGTGTATATACAGGGTGAGTCAGAAGTAGCGCCCGAATTCTGTCAGTTGATTGTTTGTTTGCCATTTGTATTAGTGTACAAGAAGGTAGAAATAAATGAATGACATGTTTATCTAACCATTTATTCGGGGGGGAAAATTATTACGGAACTGTACCAAGCTGTTTTACTTGCAATTTTCAAATGTATATATATATATGATGAATAAAACCACGAAGGAAAGGAAACACAAAATGGTGCTCAAGCGCTTTCGTCTAATGACATCCTCAGGAACACTGAGTGTTCCTGAGGATGTCATTAGACGAAAGCGCTTGAGCACCATTTTGTGTTTCCTTTCCTTCGTGGTTTTATTCATCATAAATATTTTTCACGTGTTACTTTCGTGAAATAATTTTCATATATATATATATATATATATATATATATATATATATATTATATATATATATATATAATATATATATATATATATATATAATATAGCAAAAAGAGCGTTTTAAGTTAAAAACATTTGTGGAATGTAAAGGGAAAAAAATACGCTTCAGAACTATTCTTCGAAGAAGACCTTAAAAAACTATCGACAGAATGGCTTGTATTGGAAAAGTTAATAATACACAATATTTACCCGCATATTTATAAACTTAAGGGCATTCTGAATATACTTACGTAGGCCTATATTCATTAAAATTAAAATTTATAAGAAATCAAACATCAGTATTTATATCTCGCTTTAGGTTTCAATTGTTCGCCTTTATTATATATATATATATATAATTATTATATATATATATATATAATAATAATAATTAATAATAATAATAACTAATTTGTAATACTGGAATAACTAATTACATTGCGGGCCATAATCAATCTGCTTTTAATTAATTTCTATTAAATAATTATCCAATCCTGCTCACCGCTCCTTGTACACCAAACATGTAATGAAAATTCAGAAATGCGCATGATAAATTCTTTTAATCACTTTCGTTAATCTGTTTCACGCCAGGAAGTTCAAACGTTTAGCGTTATAAATCAGCGGTAATACAAAAGTAACACGTGTTTGTAACTATATTAATTGCAAAATATAAGCATGAAAATGTCTTTAAAACACTTACTTTATTTTAATTGGAATCTCAGTTTTGTAACATGTGTAATATGCAGTATACGAGTTACGGGATTCTGTAGGTTATATTTAAATGGAAGACCCTCATCGTGTTTAAAATGTTACGCCTAAGTTACGCAGTTAAGAGGAATAAAAACAAACAACAGAAGTTACGAAATAAAATAATGGAAAAAGGTTTTACTTTTGTTAAAGCTGAAAATGTTACGCTAATGTTACGCAACAATTTTAGTTGTTAAATAGAAGTTATGTTAAAATGTGTAACTGATGCACAGCATATGTAATAATTTTAGGAGTGTATGAACAATGAATTAACGTACACACATCTTTGTTGACGAGAAAGGTTTCAACCTTTACGCAAGGAGAACTTGTGGTAGAGTCCAAATAAGAAACAGGGATAGCTAATCGTATCATGGCCGGTACTCGAGGCAAAAATCACTCCTACATTGTTGCTGTTGAAAGAAAAGTGGAAGTCGTCTGTCATGATTACATTTCTGAAAAAGTAAATTCTTAATTAGAAATACTCAAGAACTTTATTTTCAATCTCTCATTTGTTCTTGAATATGAGAATGTCATGATTATAATAGCCTATTCCCCCGTACACAGTGCGCCTCATTGAACGATCGTATTTAACTTTTTTTAAATCAGTTTCTAGCAACAGACAGAAAAACAGCTTCTTGCAACAAACCTGATCTCCGTGAAGTAGAGAATCATCGCAAAGAACACCTGAAAGGTTAAAGATGTAAGTAAGGATGAAAGAACTGCTAGAGAAGCAGGAAAGAAACCATACTGTAGCGGAGAGAGATTTTCTTTCAAAGCTTAAATTACACCACCGTAAAAGCAATGTCCATTCATGCCCTATACGCAAACAGATAGTATTTTGTTGAAATGCATAAATAATGAAAATATACTTCACCCAAGCTTAAATCATTGTTTTAATAAAAGTTAATCTAAACTTTTGATTATGTTGAGTCCATCTATAAGAACGATGGAAAAGAGAATTTAGTTATTGTTTTTTTTTTATGCAGGAAGGAGGAGCCATCGGCAAATGCCCGCAAAAGCACCCCTACCCCAGTAGAAGAAGAAAGCCAAAATCAAGGTCCGAGGTTTTCGAGATGCCTAGACACTCTGCGTTTAGCCCTTTACCGCCTGAATCTTTTGTAGGGTTAAGTTACGAATGCGTGTATTTGACAAGTTACAAATTCGTCCGTATGGGCAGTAAAGGGTTAAAAGAGGGGAGGTCATAGACAGGAGGAAAGATGGATTGAGGAAGATTGTTTCAGAGTTGACCGGTTGAGTAGATGAAAGACTGAAAATACCAATTAACTCTCGCGCGTTAGATAGTTGGACAGAAAAGGAATGAGAAAGTGTAGAAAGTCTGGTGCTGCGTGCTCTTAAAGGAGGAGGTATGCAGTTTGAGAGTTCAGAAGAGCAATGTCCGTTATAACAGCGATAGTAAATAGAGGATGAGACAACATTGCGTGTTGTTAGTGTGTGTGTGTGTGTGTGTGTAACTTTTGTTGAAAGTGTGTAAAAAATGCGGAGAAATAGCAGTTAAATGTTGAATTTTGCTCTTTGTCTATACATTATGAAAATATTTAAGAAAATATGAAAATGCTGAAATTACGACGTCCTCTGGTGAATATATTTTTAAAATGCTGAAATATTTCAAAAATACTAAATTACTTAATCTGTTTTTAAATTTTGAAAATGCTTTTCTGAAATTATGAAAAGTTTACTGAAATTATTATATCATTAAGACTAGCTATTTTAGACATTTTTACTAAAAGTAGAGGAATTTTGCTTTTTAAATAACGAATTTAAATAAAATTCAGTCAGGTGCATATCGATGGTGATACTATAGAATCGCGAAAGTAGCAAAAAACAACAACAAATTTTTACATAGAAAGAACCTGAAAAAAAACAACCAAGGTAGAAACCGCTTACGAGCCTTTGAAACCTGATTGTTTTGATGAGAAAGAAAGTTTTTTTTTTTCTTTTTTTTCGTTCCAACACAATTTAAAGAGTTAAAGCAATATTATATATATATATATATATTAGGGTGTTTCATACCTATAGGGTAAAATAAAAATGAGCTTGGAGTTTTAATCCACACGTTTCTCCGTATTCTAAAGAACAAGAAAACACGTTTGTGCAAGTTTGAACCAGATCGCGCTGCATTTAGAGGTCCCCAACTTTGACGACTTTTTGTCAGTTCATTTCTCGCCTGCCTGCAGTGAAGACGGTTTTCTTCGTCACTTGAGCGGTTCGTGTTGTATAGCCTATTGGACAACTATGGAGGTAATTATATATGCTACTAATTATCTCATTTTACTGTGGTATTGAAATTTATTATTATTTAATTTCTGTCATTTTACTGTGGTAGTGATATTTATTATTAATATTACATGAAATTAATTAGTCTGTTGCATATTGGACAACTAAGCTGGTAATTATTTATGATACTAATTAATGTAATTTTACTGCGGTATTGAAATTTATTTAATTAATG
The DNA here is from genome assembly GCA_023014485.1 of Bathynomus jamesi. Taxonomy (NCBI): domain Eukaryota; kingdom Metazoa; phylum Arthropoda; class Malacostraca; order Isopoda; family Cirolanidae; genus Bathynomus; species Bathynomus jamesi. The sequence continues at coordinate 207,031 of JAJOZX010006820.1, read as the reverse complement.
AATTGTCAAAGAGAACGTAGTGTACACGTATCAGTTTTATAAATAAAGAAAAGCAGTAACTGGGACTCGAACCAGTGTCATAGCCGTTTGGCGGCATCGCTCAAGTCGGCGTACACAGCACGCTATCCACTCCCTAGATGGTGTAGTGGATAGCGTGCTGTGTACGCCGACTTGAGCGATGCCGCCAAACGGCTATGACACTGGTTCGAGTCCCAGTTACTGCTTTTCTTTATTTAATTAATGAAATTAATTACGATGTGAAATTATTTCTGTGGAATTATTTAGTTTGTTTTCTTTTCCAGGTGTCTACCAGAGCGAAAACAGAAGTGTTTCTTATTGGCCAGACGGATGCGAACATCACATCAAGTGGCCTTCCAACTCAGTTGCAAGTACTCAAAAAGTACTTTTACCACCAAAAGGAGCAAAAATTTGGACGTACTAAATGCCTGAACCTGTGCCTGGATGCCTGTCTCATATTTTGGGAGAGAGCGAGAATCCCCATGATGCGTCGAGATTCGGCCTTGAGGAAGATGGAATCCCTTCTCAAGGAATACGACCGGCTTGTGAAGCACAAGTCACATAAAGCAGAGTCCTTCCGAGTGAAGGAGGCGATGTTCAAGGAGGCAATAGCGAAGGAGATCATGGACATTGCTCATTCACAGGCTAAGGAAATGATGAAGAATCAGGAGGACATCCACTTTCTCGACATGCAGCGTGAAGATCCAAATTCCTGCAGCATGGGCCCTGTTGACATGAAGCTTCACTATAAGGAGATTAGGAAAAGGAAGAGGCTGGACAAGATTAAGGAACAACAGGAGAAGGCCAGGAAGGAACAAGGAGCTGCAGAAGATACGGGGGCTTTAGTGATTTCAACTTCGTCAGAGACTGACTCAGATGTCGTTGACCCAACCGTGGAAGTTTTTCCATCCTCCTCCAAGGGAAATACCAAGAAGCGACGCAGGAATCTGATCTCACAGGATGTGACGACTACCTACGATCGGCTGAATATTTCGTACCGCGATTCAGCTATGTCGTACGCTGCAGCGGCTAAATCACTAGGTTTTGACTTGGATGAACTGTCCATTTCTGCCAGTACCATGTACCGCACACGCAAGGCTCTCAGGAAGGTGGCTGCTGAAAGTTATCAATCCGACGAAGTTTGTCCTGGTCAGCCTCTTGTCTTGCATTGGGACGGTAAGCTCCTACCTGACAATGAGCAATGGAAGGAGAGCGTTGACCGGATCGCCGTCCTCGTCTCTGGCGACGGCAAGGAGAAGTTGCTCGGCGTTCCTAAGGTGACGTCCGGAACCGGCGAGAAGATAGCGCGAGTTTGCTTGGATTTGGTCAAGGAACACAGGATGGAAGAGCGCGTGCGGGGACTGTCTTTCGACACGACAGCGTCGAACACCGGGATTCATATCGGGGCCTGCGTCCTGATTGAGAAAGGTCTTGGCAGAGAACTCATGTACTTCCCCTGTCGGCATCACATCTATGAAGTCATCCTCAGCTCCGTCTTCAAGCGTGCATACGGCCCTTCAAGTGGCCCCGATATACCCGTTTTCAAGAGGTTTCAGGCACAATGGAAGTTCATCGACCGGTTGGACGTGCGGCCGTACGATTTTGCTCAAGTCAATGACTCTATGAGGGAACTGAGGGAGAAGTCAGTCCTGCTGGTGAGAGGGATGGTGAGCACGTCGCATCAGCGCGATGACTACAAGGAACTGCTACAGTTGGTTCTCATCTTCCTGGGAGAAGCAAAAGTGGTGGATTTCCCTCTCAGAGCCCCTGGCGCTTACCATCACGCTCGATGGATGGCGATAGCCATCTACTCCTTGAAAGTAATTCTACTGAAGAAGCAGTTCAAGATGTCGAGTCACGAGTTGGAAGCTCTGACAGCCGTAGGTCTCTTCGTGTCCCTCGTCTACATCCGAGGTTGGACTCGTGCTGCAACCTCAAGCAAGGCTGCCGCAGTTGATCTGGAATTTCTGCGTGACGCGGAAGCCTTTGCCATGTCGGGATATTCGTGTGTTAACGCTGCGCAAGAAGCCATGTCTCGACACCTATGGTACATCTCTGAGACTCTTATTGCCATGGCGTTCTTCGACGCAGATGTGGCAGATGAAGAAAAGGCTCAGATGGTCGTCAGTTTGGGTAAGCCCGCATCGAAAAAGGAACTCAAGCGACCCCAAGGGAAGAACGTCAGGAATCTTGCCTCGAAACACCTGGCGGAGTTCGTGACAGGAAAGACGATGGCTTTCTTCCATGCATTCGACTTGGACACAGAATTCTTGAAAAAGCCAGTTGCCGAGTGGACTGAAGTAGAGGGCTTCAAGCAAGCAGCGGCAACTGTTAACAAAATCTCTGTCGTCAACGATCGGGCCGAAAGAGCCATCGCGCTCACCAAAGAGTTCAACTGTTCTCTGACGAAGAACGAAGAGCAGAAGCAGTATTTGCTCAAAACTGTGATGCAGCATAGGGCGAAATACCCGAATAAAACCAAGAAGGATTTCATGGACAAATGATTCGCAAGAAGTGGTTATGTTTTTTGTATCTTTGTGAAAATGTGTAGTGAAATGGTACTCGTTTGTTGAATAAAAATTCATTGACAGATTTTTGTTTAATTTTTTCCGTTTATGATCTGCCAGAGCATCAAACTGGGGACCCGTAAACTTTAAACTATTGAATTAATACTTCGGTTTATCAGTCTCCTCAGCAAATGGAACAAGGGGATCCATGTGGATTAAAATTTTTCCAAACTTTTAATTTATGAAACACCCTAATATATATATATATATATATATATATATATATATATATATATATATATATATATGATGAATAAAACCACGAAGGAAAGGAAACACAAAATGGTGCTCAAGCGCTTTCGTCTAATGACATCCTCAGGAACACTGAAGTATATAAAAAGGTTAAGCCTATATATAGGTTACAGAAAGAAAAAAAGAAAAATAAATAACATACATACACACACACACACATATATATATATATATATACATACATATCTATATATACAAATACATACATACATACATACATACATATATATACAATAAACAGAGAAGAAAAATAAAAAAATATAAAAATTAAAAATTAAAACCTTAAAGGATTACCAATGAGGCGTACAGATTGTAAGGAAAAATATCGATTTTTAGCACAAGATCAAATGGATTATAAAAATACAAATTTATACTGGACTCTGCCGGGTTTTACACAATGCTGCCTATGGTCAGGTTTCGATAAAAAAAAAAAAAAAAAAAAAAAATGCAAATTAAAAGTTAATCGATTTTTAGCACAAGATCAAATGGATTATAAAAATACAAATTTATACTAGAACTCTGTCCGGGTTTTAACACAATTTGCTGCCTATGGTCAGGTTTCGATATATATATAAAAAAAATAAAATGCAAATTAAAAGTTAATAAAGTAGAAGACAAGTTTACCAAAGATTTAATGTTTTACACTTCTTATCTAAGTCTGCTTTAAAGGAATTCAACATAACAGGATCGAGTTGAAAAAGACCTTTGCTTATGTTGAAGTTATTTGAAAGTTGGATAATGGCAGACTCAAGAATATTTCTATTAACAATGTTGCTTGAATGGAATAAAACTGAAGCATTATTCCAATCAATACAGTGGGCTAACTCTGACAAATGGACAAAAAGGGCACTGGACAACTGTCCTGTTCTAACGGAATATTGATGCTGTTTTATACGTGTGTGCAAATCCTTTCCCGTCTGACCTATGTAAAGGAATCACATAGGTCAGACGGGAAAGGATTTGCACATACGTATAAAACAGCATCAATATTCCGTTAGAACAGGACAGTTGTCCAGTGCCCTTTTTGTCCATTTGTCAGAATTAGCCCACTGTATTGATTGGAATAATGCTTCAGTTTTATTCCATTCAAGCAACATTGTTAATAGAAATATTCTTGAGTCTGCCATTATCCAACTTTCAAATAACTTCAACATAAGCAAAGGTCTTTTTCAACTCGATCCTGTTATGTTGAATTCCTTTAAAACAGATATAGATAAGAAGTGTAAAACATTAAATCTTTGGTAAACTTGTTTTTACTTTATTAACTTTTAATTTGCATTTTATTTTTTATTATTTTTTTATATATATCGAAACCTGACCATAGGCAGCATTGTGTTAAAACCCGGACAGTATAAATTTGTATTTTTATAATCCATTTGATCTTGTGCTAAAAATCGATTAACTTTTAATTTGCATTTTTTTTTTTTTTTTTTTTTTTTTTTATATCGAAACCTGACCATAGGCAGCATTGTGGTAAAACCGGCAGAGTTCCAGTATAAATTTGTATTTTTATAATCCATTTGATCTTGTGCTAAAAATCGATATTTTTCCTTACAAAATCTGTACGCCTCACTGGTAATCTTTTAAGGTTTTAATTTTTAATTTTTTTATAATTTTTTATTATTTTTACTTCTCTGTTTATTGTATATATATGTATGTATGTATGTGTGTATGTATTTGTATATATAGATATGTATGTATATATATATATATATGTATGTGTGTGTGTGTGTATGTATGTTATTATTTTTCTTTTTTTTCTTTCTGTAACATATATGGCTTAACCTTTTTATGTACTTCAGTGTTCCTGAGGATGTCATTAGACGAAAGCGCTTGAGCACCATTTTGTGTTTCCTTTCCTTCGTGGTTTTATTCATCATAAATATTTTTCACGTGTTACCTTCGTGAAATAATTTTCATATATATATATATATATATAGATATATATATATATATATATATATATAAGTTGGTTGAAAATGTTTCACAACTGAATTAGTGTAATTTCGTGTGTTTTGCATTACAAATAAATACCAACGTACGTACGTATGTGTTCTATGCCCTACCAAACTTTGGAGTTGATTCAAAGAACGGCGTGTGCCCTTGGAAGATGAATCTCGCTGAAGAAGACCATCCATATCACGTACACCAGACGTAATTAAAAGAGTGAGTGGAAATGATGCGTGCGGATCGCCGCCAAGGGGTTCGTGAACTTCCAACTGCTGATGACATCGCTGTTGGGTCATGTCACATATTGCTAACTGAGGATCTTAACATGCATCACGCGTGCCAACACATCATGCCACGACTCCTCACGGATGACCAACGCCAGGAACGAGATACAGTTTGTGGAAACTTGATTACCGAGACGTATTCAGATCCTTCTCTGCTAAAGAAGATCATGACGAAGAACGAGACTTGGTTTTTTCTGTACGACCCATAAGCAAAGTGAAAGTCCTCTATGTGGAAGAACAAGAGCTCACTGCATTCCCTGAAGCTCCGCATAATCACTCGAAAGGTCAGAGAGAGAGAGCATTAGCATTATTCCGACAAATTATCTCACCTAATTCGAAAATAATATTTGTTAAAATAATAACAATAATAAATATTCGGCGAATTTTTTTCCTTATCATAACTGCATTACTGTAACAATAATTTTTAAACTTTACAATAATATTTTTGCCATTAAACCAAATAGATTTAAACTAAAGTTACACACAATAAACTTTACAGGTTTTTAAAGTTATCCGTCTTTTTTGGTACACTTCAAAATAACATCTTTTTATTTTCACTAATCATTTTGTTATTATAACATATACGTATTGTGGTACAGGGTGTTCAAAAAGAAACGCAAAGAAAAAGGTTAGGTTACAATGATATATGCATTCTCCAAGGGGGTTGCGTTTCTTTTTGAACACCCTGTACTAACCACATATGTTAAATTAAAAAAAATTCTTAAACTATTTATTTAATTATTTTTGTTCAATTAATCTTAATATTAATTCCGTTTAATCATATAATTAAAGTGACAGAATATTTTGTTATTCCTTTAATAACAAAACAGTTTTGTTATACAGGGTGATTCACTCGCTGGTAGCCCCAGAGTATCGTATTAGCGATACTCTGGGGGTTACCAGCGAGTGGATCACCCTGTATTAAGTTAAAAGTGTTGTAAAGCAGGAATCATTGTTCTGAATATATATATATATATATGAATATATATATATATATGAATATATATATATATATATATATATATATATATATATAATTAGGAGAAATCCAATGACAAGGGGGAATGTAAATGCCATGAGAAGTCTTCTTTAATGCGCAACGTTTCGAGCAATACGCTCATCATCAGGCTAGATAATAACAATATGAAATTAGAATCAATAAATAAATGTGAACAAGACAAAATAATTCTATAAAACCTATTCATTAAAAGCAAATTTTAAAAAGACTAAAAGAAGAGGGTTAAATTCAAAGTTATAAAAAATTTACATATAAAATTACAAGAAATTTAAAAAGCTATTTTTAAATTACATATAGTAAATTTGAAATTAGTACACTGGAATAATTAACACTAATACAATGGAATAATTAACACTACGAACCTTCAATGCTGGTTCCGAGGCAAGAGTAATTTAAAACAAAACAAAACAGGAAACAAACTATGGGTTGGGTGGTTGGAGAGTTATAAGTTGGGGAGGGGGTATTATAAAAATTGGGAGGGGGGAGGGGGGGGGATTAAAAAATTTAGAGGGACAGCTGAGGAATCCACGTTTAGAGAAGGGGTCAATGTTTTAATATAAAGAGATTAAGTCGCTTTTCACGAATGTATCTGTATCAGAAACTATTGCCATTATTTTAGATAGGGTTTTTAGCTCTGTTGATAGTTTTCATGGTTTTTCATGGTCTATTTTAAGGAACTTTAGAATTGGTTTTTAAGCAATGTTATTTTACTTTCAATAATAAGGTTTACCAACAAATTGATGGGTGTTGGGATGGGATCACCCATCGGACCTTTATCAGCTGATTTTTTTATGACTCATTTAGAAAGTGTAATTTTTTAGACAATCTCCCACCCATTGTAAACCAATTTTCTATCGACGCTTCGTTGATGACTCGATAGCTGTTTTTGATAATGCTGTACAAGCGCAACAATTTTTTAACTTCTTAAATTCTCTGCACCCCAATATAACTTATACAATGGAAACTGAGAAAACTGGCTCCCTTCCCTTTTTAGATCTTTTAATTTCGAAAAAGGTGATTCTATTACTACATCAGTTACAGGAAACCCACTTTTACTGGTTTGGGCATGAATTTCTTTAGTTTTACTGATTTTAACTATAAGATGTCGTGTATTAAAACTCTCTTGTTCAGAGGATATAATTTGACCTCTAGTTTTTACCTTACTTAACGATGAATTTAATAATTAAGATCATATTTTACCAATAATAGTTTTCCTGTTCATATGTAGATAAATAATAAGATCTTTCTTAAATAATGTTTATAGCCCTCAACTTCCTGTATTTCAGTGCCTAAAGATATAAAATATTTCTTGGTACCTGAAATGGGTCCCATGAAAAAGAATTAAACTTAAATTTACAAAGTTGTTAAGAAAATTTTTTTATCATACTGATTTTCGCATTATATTATTAACAAAATGTCTTTAGGTAGCTTTTTCTCAGCGAAGGATCGAATCTGATTCGTTGCGTAGCGGTGTTGTATATTATTTACCTGCCCAAGGTGTCTCCTTGGTACTTATATTGCAGCACCGTGCGCTCCCTCACGGCTAGATTTATTCGCATATGGGAATAGTTGCCGAACAGGTAAAATTTTAAATAAAAAAGAAGCCTCTAGTATTCGGGAACATAGTATTAAATGCAAAACTGATGTCACTTTAGATAATTTTAAAATTCTCGGTTGTAATTCTTGTCCTAACTCACTTAGAATTTTGGGAATCTCTCTATATTAAAACATTGACCCTTCTTAAACGTGGATCCTCAGCTGTCCCTCTAAATTTTTAGAATCCCCCCTCCCCAACTCCCCTCCCCCTCCCCAATTTTTATAATCCCCCTCCCAACTTATAACTCTCCAACGCCCAACCCATAGTTTGTTTCCTGTTTTTTTGTTTTAAATTACTCGTGCCTCGGAACCAGCATTGAAAGGTTCGTAGTGTTATTATTCCATTGTATTAGTGTTAATTATTCCAGTGTACTAATTTCAAATTTACTATATGTAATTTAAAAATAGCTTTTTAAATTCTTGTAATTTTATATGTAAATTTTTATAACTTTGAATTTAACCCTCTTCTTTTAGTCTTTTTAAAATTTGCTTTTAATGAATAGGTTTTATAGAAATTATTTTGTCTTGTTCACATTTATTGATTCTAATTTCATATTGTTATTATCTAGCCTGATGATGAGCGTATTGCTCGAAACGTTGCGCATTAAAGAAGACTTTTCATGGCATTTACATTCCTCCTTGTCATTGGATTTCTCCTAAATATTAAATTGAAGCTTTGTAGAAGCAACCCGCATGACTATATATATATATAAATTTTTTTTTTTTTTTTTTTTACCGCTACAAGGATTCAAACCTGGGACATTTTGAGTAGGAGTCGCGAGCGATACCACCGTACTACTGCAACTAATCACATTTAAACAACCGAGGAAATGAATAACGCTTCCTCGTCCAGAGGTAGTTTGTGTTAACCCTCCTACACTTGAGGTAATGATAGTATTTAATTCAGATATCTCTGGTTTAATATTGGGGTCCTATAGATGGAATAACACGCATTGTGTGAAACAATGGGATCCCATTGTTAACCAGAGATATTTGACTTAAACCCTGCCATTTCCTCGAGTGCGGTAGGGTTAACACGTAAAATACCTTTGGACGCGAAAGCTTTATACGTTTCCTCGGTTGTTTAAATATATGACAGGGTGCGTTAAATATTATCCCTTCGTAGTGTGGGAGGTAGCTCTCGCAATTCCTACTGAAGACGTAACGGGTGTTTCAAATCTTGGTGGAGGCAATTTTGTTTTACACAAAAACCACGCGTACTCGTGTTCATTATTATTATTATTATTATTTTATTTTATATCTGTCTATCTATTTATCCATCTATCTATCTATCTATTTATCTATCTATTTATCCATCTATTTATCCATCTATCTATCTATCTTATATAGATATGTCACACTTCAAAAGAAGTAAGAAGCTTGCAGCATACAAACAAAAATGTCTGATTGTTCCCAATAACGAAATAACTCGTTCGTAACAATCCAAACCTCTGAACTAAATTAATTGAATCAGAAATTAGAAGAGAGAGGACCGATAAAGTAAAGTCTGTTTATCGATTAAGTTAAAATACGATTTGGAGAATCGGGAAACGATGCCAAGAACTCGCGGAAGTTTTGATCTGTCGATTAATCTCTCCAGAATTTATGGAGCTCAAAAGTATTTAAAATGATTTCTGACCTAAGATTGAAAGAAGTCAGAATGAGGGTTGAACTTTCTTTGTGAGAGTTATGGGCCAGGATATACAATTTAGATTCCACCGCTCTTTATTGTTGTTGTTGTTTGTTGTTTGTACACGAATTTTGTTTATAGTTGTTTGGGTTAGCCGGTCAACTTATATATTTATATATATTATATATATATATATATATATATATATATATATATATATATATATATATATATATATATATATATATGTTAAACACAGACCGTGCATGGAACAAGGAAATCTTCTGGGAAATTAAATCCACTATAGTCCGAATAAGTAATGGTAAATGACAAATACCATAGTATATATTAAACGGACGTGTTACGCGCCTTGAAAAGTGGACGCTCAATGTCCCGGTTGAGGTTTAAGTTTTGTTTTTTGGCTAAAAATACAATAGTTACCCCTTTTTCTTTGATTTATTCAATCCGACGTGAATGCAACGAGTCTTTTACTTATATAGAGGTTCTGAATGTAGTGGGACTAGGCTTGCTTTAAACCCTAGATCCATGTCCCAAAGCTGGATCCTGTCTGCTTTGCAGATAGCTGGTGAGGGAAGCTATATTTATGGGACCTCTTTGCGAGAGACCCGTTGCCCACGTCGGGCTAGCATCATGAAAAAGAAAAACTATGGTATTTGTCATTTACCATTACTTATTCGGACTATAGTGGATTTAATTTTCCCAGAAGAGTTCCTTGTTCCATGCACGGTCTGTGTTTAACATATAAGTTTCTCAGGGGACCATTCTGAGTTTGTGTGTGTATATATATATATATATATATATATATATATATATATATATTATATATATATATTAGGGTGGTCCACAAAATGGAAGTATTTTAAATTTTTCCTCCCAGGGTTTCATTAGGTTCATTTTCCCAAAAAACTTCTCTGAGCAAAATTTGGGTTCAATCGGTTAATATTTAGAGGGCTCAACTACCCCCAGAAGTCCACATTCATGGCTTCTGGGTCCCCCCCATATATATGGGTATTATCCGCTTGTTGGCGGGGGTATCATGGCTGACGGGCCACTCATTGTTGCCCAGCTAAGATTGTGGACTTGTTAGAATCAGGAAACCTCTTTCGGTGCTCATCCACCACACTTAAGAGAAACTGGAGTTGATCTCCTTTCGTCAGAGTTCCGCTGAAGGTCTGAATGAGAGCTACTGCCCTTTCAGCATGATCATTAACTACTTTGATGTTTCCTATGATTCTTTTAGCTTCTTGGAAGTTTTCATTCTCCTCCCAGGTGCTGGGGTCATCATCAAGAAAACTAAATTGATCGTAGGGCCTTAAGAAGCTTTAATGAGTTCTTTGTGGCAAGAGTTTCTAATTTCAGTGTTGCTTTGCATTCCTTGAGTCTCTTCTCTTTGAGAAGTCTAATGACCCTCCTTTTCCCTCATACACTGACCATGATTCCCTTGGTGTCTGGTGCAACAGTTTGATCGAAGAGAGCAAGGGCCACCAGCTCTTCTGATAAGTACCATAGGTGGTTTTCAAATTTCTTGAGAGCTGCTTTGGCCACTTTCTGGTCATGATAGTCCTTTAACTTTTGGATAAGATCCAGATCATTCTTCGGAGCTTGTGAGGAATAGGAGCAGTGATCCAGCTTTTTAAGTAGATTAGGACTCCAAAAAGGGTAAGGGTTTTCAGGTCCTTCTTCTCTCGAGGAGTCAGGGTGATTTGATTTCGAAAAAGCCACATTTTGATGGCATAGATAACTTTAGCCATCCACCTTGCATAGTGCGTGCCAGCAGGACGTTTGAATGTGTAACTTTCAATTTTTCACCAAGAAAGATCAAAGTTCCAAAAACTCTTTATAGTCATCTCGAAAATTTCCAGTGGCCAGATGTCTTTGGCAAAGGCAATTATTTCATTTCTGAAGGGATCAACTTGCTCCTTCATCTCATCATCATCCTGTGATGTAGAGAAGGTTTTTAAATCAATGTAGTCCCACATAGATTGGAACCTTTGAACAAAAGTGGCTCAGGGGCAGAAGATGAACCATGGACTGCTTCAAGCACTCCTCCATACATGACTTCCATGCAATGATGCCTACAGGCAAAATAGAAGAGTGGTCGACCAAGTTTCTGTTCCAGAAGAACGCATGCTCCCCTGTTTGTTCTGTATTTGATGCTGTAGTATCTGATAACATTCCGATTATTGACTTATCTATGTTCCATTCGGAAAGATGATTATACACTGCAGCTGATTGAGCTTCCCCTGTTCCACTTGGTAGTTTGGGAACACCAAGCAGTTTTGAATCACCTGATTCAACTGAAGAGACAAGGACTGGGAGTCTGTCTACCTTTCATTCTTGGCAAGTAGATTAGGGATCAACTTCCCATCCCAGTGGACAATCGAAATACTTGGACTAAAGCTAGCTTTAATGGCATGGGTTATTTGCATTCGATGCCTCTCTCGGTGCCTTTGATTGAAGAACGAGAGATGTTCACCTCTGAAAGATCTTGACCAAGGCTAGATGCAGTTTCAGCTAATACAAAGGTGGCCCTCCTGTCACTGATGCCAGTCCTGTCCAGAGCAGTAGCCAATTCTGGAGATATGATATTCTTTGCTGCCTTTTTCTTTGGTGGAGTTGGTCCACTGGTAGATGGGGGATTAATAAGGTAATCTTCATCCTCTCTTTCTGACTCACATAAAGACTCAGAAGAAGAACTTCCCTGATCTAGCATAACTTCCTGTGAAGCAGCATATTTTTCTTCTTCAGCTTTCCGCTTCCTATTTACCAATTTCATTTGCTTCTCAGCAGCTCTCTTTTCTGCCTTGTCAGTCACCATATCTGCAGAGACCATTGATCCCACTCGTCCCGCTTTCCTTTGTTGGATCAAGAACTGCCGGTCGGTCTTCTTCATTTTTGATTAAGGTAAAAGCATCAGCATGGGCGACATCAAATAGGTTCTCCATTTCTTCCTGAAAGGTTTTCTCTTTTTCTAACTGAGTTGCTTTTCCTCCCAGCATTCTTCTTAATCGCTTTCCACTCCAAGTGTAGAGCCTGAATTTTGTGAAGAATCTGGTCTTTCCTTTGAGTAGGGATTCGGGCTCTCTCCCAGAAGAGACTCAATTCTTCAAAAACAGCTTCTGAACTAGGTTTGATCTTCTTCAAGACTTGATGATGGTGGAGGAACATGCGGAGGACCTGGCCACGGGAAGGCAGCTTGGCTCCAGTGATTGTTTCCTCTGACTTTTTCATTAAGTAAAATGTACGTTTATTTGACATTGCAAAACCTGTAAATTTAATAAATCTATCTGAAAGAAAAATAATCATTAGTTAATGTATCTGTAAATAATGTTTCTTTTAATTATTCATATTAATAAAGGGCATAATGGTATACAAAAAACAGCTTGAGCCACCCCTAAAAGTTATTCGATTTACCTTAAATTTTACATGAAATATTTTTTAGCTAAAAGGAACCAGATTATAGCCTGGGAGGAAAGAAAATTGAACTTCGATTTTTTACCCCATTCTGTGGACCACCCTAAATATATATATAGATATATATATATATAATATATATATATATATATATATATATATATATATATATATATGGAGACAAACAAGCTGGAGTTCACTCGGAAAAATGACTATATCCGAATTTGTATATATTAATTTAAAAGTGATTTTGCTCATTTTGTTAAGTTTTTTCTGTACGTTTTTCTGCTCGTTTTCCTGTTCGTTTTTCTGTTCGTCTTGTTGCATTGTTTTAATTTCCCAAATGTAAAAAAAAAATCCTCTGAAACCACTGTTCGTTTAAGCGTTGGCCATTCATAGGTCTAATTTTATTACCATTCAAAACTAGTAGTGCTGGGGTACCTGGTACCTGGTACCCCACCTTTACCATCTAGGGTTAAATATAAACTTGTAAAATTACTCGGAATAATGTACTGCATTGTTCAATGAATTAATATGATCAACCAAAACGGCTGTCTTTTTCAAGTTTGCAGCGATGAAGTGAGAAGAATTTTTTTAAAAATTTTAAATAAAAAATACATAAAAATGAAGAGTTTAAAAAATTGTAAAGAAACATTTCAAAATGGAGCTAAAAATCTTTTTAAATTAAAATTCGCAGAATCAATTCTACATTCAGTTTTTGTAAGTGAACTTCCTTGTAAAGTTTAATAGCGAAAGGACGAATTCTAATTACCAAGAAAAATTGACATCTACAAAAGGGTATATATATATATATATATATATACAGGGTGGGCCGAAAGTCTGGATCCATAGGAAAATATTTATTTTAATACATAAATTACAACAAATGGTACATACTTAAAATGAATATCAACTTTAACTCGTAAATGCGTATCCGTGATACTGTACAGTGGTTCGTACTCCAGTATAAACAACAAATTATAACAAATGCTCAAATTGGCGGCCTCTGACATCGAGACACTTAGGGATGGAATTTATGATTTTTAATAATTCTTCGAATTGACGTTCTCGAGATGCGTGTTTCATTTGATAATCTTCTTGTTGACTTTACTGGACTATTCGTTAAAGTTTCACATACCATTGCAGAGGTATTTTCATCAGTTGCAGTTTTTGGACGACCAGAACGCGTCGATCATGTACACTTCCTGTTTCTTTGAAACGTTTTTTAAACAACTTGCCAACAGTCGCATGTGTTACTGGATGCTTATCAGGATGATTCTATTGAATTCGGTAGCAACTTCTCTGTGTGTAGCGCCCTGTCTCGCGTACATGAGCACAAGTTCTACCCGGTCTTCTGTTGTTAGATTCGAAGCCATTTCTGGGCTGAAATAAAAAAAGTATTTGAGTATTTATACTGGAGTACGAACTACTGTACAGTATCACGGATACGCATTTACGAGTTAAAGTTGATATTCATTTTAAGTAAAGGGTGATCCAGAGAAATGGGACCCAAAAGAAACCCCTGTAACTCTTAAAGTATAAGTCCTTTTATAAAATCATACGCATCATTCGAAAGAGGATAGTTACAAGTTTGTACAGGATTGTATAGGTTTTGACAATAAAAGACAAGACAAGATAAGATACAAAACAAAATAAAAGTGTTAGTTAAAACTAACCCTTCAAGATGACTGCATGGACTGTGGAACAGCTGCGTTTCATAACTGAGCAATATTATGAGCATGGAAGAAGTGTAGTTTCAGCTCAAAGATCTTTCAAGACAAATTTTCAGATGTCAAATCACCTTCTAAGAAAGTAATCCGTCGGTGTGTCAGAAATTTTTCCCTAACTGGCAGCATTGGAAAAAGAAAACCAACTGGAAGAGTGCGCACAGCAAGGATAGACGAGATCATTAACAGAACTCATGAAATTGTACAGGATAATCCTAACATAAGCATCAGACGTGCTTCTCAGCTGTTAGGAGTTGGATATGGAACAACACACCGTATATTCAAGCAAAATTTAATGCTCTTTCCATATAAAATTCAAACAGTGCAACAACTAAACGATGGAGATTTCGCACGAAGACGACAATTCTGTCAATGGATCCAACAGAAGGTAAATGACACCACCAATTTTCTAGCAACTTTGATTATGTCAGACGAAGCCCATTTTCACTTGAATGGAACTGTAAACAAACAAAATTGTCGTTTCTGGGCAACAGAAAATCCATTGAATATACCGAAGTCCCGTTGCATAGTCAGCGTGTAACTGTTTGGTGTGGTCTTACTGCATCTCAGATCATAGGGCCGTACTTTTTCGAGGATTCCACCGGAAACACGGTCACTGTAAATGGTGATCGCTACAAAAAAATGTTGACCGATTTCCTTATTCCTAAATTAAGAGATCTTTGTCTAGAAAACCACTGGTTCCAACAAGACGGAGCTACCTGCCATACCACGAGGAACTGCATGGCATTTTGCGTCAAATGTTTCCAGGCGAGTTAATCTCAAGATTTGGAGACGTTGAATGGCCCGCAAGGTCTCCGGATTTTTCTCCCTTAGATTATTATCTCTGGGGATATTTAAAGAGTAGGGTCTACAGAAATAACCCAACGACCTTGCAAGAATTGAAGGCCGCCATCACAAATGAGATACAGGCCATACCACCGAACACTCTTGCAAAAGTGATGCAGAATTTACAAGCGAGAACACTGGAATGCTTGGCAACTAATGGAGCACATTTGAAAGGAGTAATTTTTTAAAAATAAATATTTCATAATAAACTTGTAACTCTACTCTTTCGAATGATATATAGTTTTTATGAAAGGAATTAAATATTAAGAATATTTGGCTTTTTTTTATGGGTCCCATTTATCTGGATCACCCAGTATTTACCATTTGTTGTAATTTATGTATTAAAATAAATATTTTACTATGGATCCAGACTTTCGGCCCACCCTGTGTATATATATATATATATATATATATATATATATATATATAATATATATATATATATACAGGGTTTTCCATAAGTCTGGTCTCATAGGAAAAATTATTTTAAATTAAATTTACGAAAGTAATATATTTGAACTAAAACAAATGTTCAAATTGATGTCTTGTTTTGGGACACTCCTGAGGAAAGGGCGGTGGCCTTTTCCTCACGAGTGTAACTTACTTCCATATTAGCCATTGCTTGTTATTCTACCTGCAATAAAAAAAAGGTGTGTGTGTATATATATATATATATATATATATATATATATATCGGTGGTGTGGTTAACATTGCTGACTACGAATCCACTGGCCCCGGGTTCGAAACCCGATGACGGCAGACGGCGCACGACAAACCCAGTTGTTCATACTTCCACACAATAAAATTTGGTTGGTAGATAGATGAGTACCTTGGGTAGCCTAGTGATTAAGAAGCTGGGCTACTGATCAAGAGGTCGTGAGATCGAGTCCGGACGAGGACTTTGTAATTTCTGAACACCCGTGACGGGTCGGGGTTCGGATTCCACGTAAAGCGAGAGGTATGAGGTGGAGTGACAAACTTGATCATCTTCAGGATGAACAATTCGGGCGGAAGCAAAACCAAGATTAAACAATTTTATATATATACTGTATATTAGGGCGGATCGAAAATGAGGTTTTTAAACCTTTTTTCAAAATTCAAATATGGCTAGTGCGGAAAATATGTGGGTTCTATAGATAATGACTGTGCATAAATATTAGTCCTGCGAAATTATATCTTCAGGTGCCACAAAGCCGTCGAAAAAAGTGAAATATAATGATTTTCTTATATTCTGCATTAGTACAATAACTGAAACTTACTTGTTATTATTATATATTAAGTGTTCCAATTACCAAAATAGTTACTGAATTACGCAGCTCTTAGTTTATTTAGATCAATGTTCTTTTGATTAATGATTCTAAATAATCCAGAACTCACCACGAGGAGGTGGCTGCGTGTCGAGCTCCACCCATGCCCTCCCAACCACCCATCCTTGCGCATGTTTTTTTCTATTAACGTTTTATTTAAACTTTATATTCAGCTTTACTTTCGAATGATGGCATTTTTTTACGTGACTGAAGTGTTGATCTTATGAAGCCATCTCGCGCGTTTAATCCAAATACTTTTGATGATGCTTCAGTCACTAATTTTACCATTCTTTCTTCTACTTGTGTATGACAAGGGAATTTCTCGAATGGAGGGGTACTCTTGTTTTCTATGAATTCTTCAATCTCATTTTCTGTCTGGTGTCTTGTCACAGTGGTTCAGTGACAATGCATTTTTGCCAATTAATTAAATCAGTATAATCAGTAGCTTCAAATTGAATAACAGGTACTGTGAAACGCCTCACAACTTTTCCTTGTTTGTTTGCCTTGCTTTCTTTATTCGCCTCCACGCTAATTCTCTTATGGCGCTGCGGTCATCATGAATCATTGATGCTAGAATATTTTCTGGATTTGCAAAAAATGCATTTCTTTGTATGACAGGGTTTACAATATCCTTTACTTCGTCATTCAGTGTTCTTGTTAGTTCAATAGTTTTGAAAACATGTTTTGAGCCATTGACGAAAGACGTACTTTGCTCAATAGAAAACCACATTGGGATGTAGACCTTCATTATAAAAGAAGCAATGTTCATGAGGTTCTCAGATGGACTTACAGTTGAAACGTATAGACGAAGCAAACGATTTGCTGTAGTCAGCCATCGTGAATGTGCCATTTTGCCTGGACTACGATGAGCAAGATCTGGAGAGCAATATCCCTTTGTTATGGCCTGATGAATATCAATTAGATATTTTTGGTCGGTGCTAAGATCTTCACAGTCTACAGTTGGTTCCTCAGCATCAATCCTTTCAAACTCGACAATAGGAAGACTCTCACAGTTCTCTAATTCCCTACCAATAGGACCGGTGAATCCGCGGGGGCCAGATGTTTTTCCATCCAGCTTTGCAACTAATGGCGTAATGGCAATTCATTGGCATGGAGCTGGCACACTAAATGTTGAACTGGCTTCTTCAGCTTCAATTCTATAAGCCTTATAACGCCTCCCTTTTCTCCAGTGTTGACTGCTGCACCATCGCATCCAATGGCAACAAGGTTTTCCAGGTTCATGTCATTATTTCCAATATACTCAAACATTCCTTTACATATTTCTTCAGCTGATCCAGAATTCACAAAATAATGGCCCAAATAATCTGAACCAGGTTCTCTCACTAAAGTGATATGTTCTTCTGTTACCTTCTTCTGATATACTTTGGACTCTTTTTTTTTCTTGGAAGAGTGTAGAATCTTTTCGACCATCAAATAGATTCCTCTGATTGGGACCTGATTTTGATCTTTCATAATTTCTGATCTCTTCTTTTGTCTTTCTCTTCTGATTTTACTCCTATCCACTACTTCAGATGTATTGTCAATAGAAACTTCTCCAATATCTTGCAATACTGCACTAACAATGAATGCTGCAGCTCGATCTGAAACTGCAGTCCTGTCACAAGCAGTAGCCACTGAAGGTAGATTTGTAGTTTTCCTTTTCTTGAATAATTGTTCTTCAGGTTGTTCGAGCTTTCTCTTCGAGCTAACTGGCTCTGGAAATGTATCGTCTGATATTTCGCCAGATTCACTTTCACTATTTGATGTCGATGATGATAATTCAACATTTGTATCCTGCAATTTCTCCTGTGAAGATTCTTGGTGAGCCTCACAGCTTCTTTTTGCTTTCTTAGCAACGTAGATGCTTTTTTCTTTGAGAGTGTAATATCTACTCTATCAATAAACAGTTTTCTTTCACTCCTTTGATCTAAGAGGAACGTCACTTCTTCCTTTGGAACCATTTTTTCTTTGGGACAAGAACATTGTGTTAGTACTTTGCACTTGCACGCTGCAATGTCAAAAAGTTTCGTGTGTGCTTCTTTTTTGAACATATCAATCTTTGCTTTGTAAGCTTCAGAATTTTTTCTGCTTTGGTATGGCTTCATAATGACACGATACTTTTCGTGGTAGCTTCTGAACATTGTTTCAATTCGCCTGTCTGACAGAATTGGGACGGAAGCACTTTCCCAAATTGTTTTCAATTTATCACAACTTGTTCTAATATTTGAGATATTGAAGGATCTTTATTAGTATTCTGTTTCAATCGTTTCTTACAAACAAGTAATATTTAAAAACTCCTTCGTATGTAGGAAGATTCCTGTGCCACAAATCTTCCCCGATACCAACATGGGGCACTCAGTTGAGGCCCTGGTTGATTTTGCACAAACTCGAGACATTTTGAAAGTATACAAATCTGAAAAAGAAAGAGCTAATATCAATTATACGTTTAATTTCAGTTAATAGTACATGGCAAACTTAGGCCAACACAATACAGAAATGCAAAATATATAAGAAATATAGTTTAGACTATCTGAGTACGCCAACAACAGAACACCCACCTGCTACGAGAGCGACAGCTACACTGAACCGAGGTACTCACGTGACAGCTGAGTGAGCTGACTATAGAAAACTGTTTTTAGAGAATAGAAACTTTTTTTAAAGGTTGACTGAGCTATTTTTATACAAGTGTGAATAAATTCTTGTCTATTGTGCATCGTGGACTCTTCTGTAATTATTGGTTAAAATGTGCTTTTTTCAATTTTTTTCAATATTGAAGGTCATTGTGGCACCTGAAGATATTAATGTTATGATTTTAAATTATACCAGCTTATTTCCTCACTACTCCACACATTTTCCACACTAGCCAATTTGAAAATTCGAAAAATGAGTTTTTCACTCCGCCCTACTGTATATATATATATATATTTTTTTTTCAGGGTGGAGCAAGAGTCAAAGGAGCCAGAGAGAATGAATTTTTTCCGTTCTATTGCCGCCATTATTTTTAAATAAAAATTACTTTTTCAGTTAAAAGAAAATTTATAATTTACAATTTATAGTTTTTTAGTTAAAAAAAATTATAATTTATGCAATGATGAACCTTTAACTCCTAACTTTTGCGCCACCCTGTATATATATATATATATATATGAAGTATGAGTCCAAAATTGTTTGAAAAAGAAAGAAGAGTTAAGTAAAATAATCACAAAATTCTCTCACATAAGACCATATTGCGCTCATTCTGGTATAAATTAGTATAAATAACGTAATTACTACAGCAATTTATGAAAAATTTCTCAAACTTCGATATTTCGTGTGGACACCATAAGCGTGTGTGCAGTTGGTACTTTGTACGAATCTCGAAAAGTCTTTGAAGCTTTCAATAACTGCCCGAATCTAACCTAACCTGCTAGAATTTTAAGTGCCGGGACTTCGTATGAATCTCTTTGGATAGACAAGAACGGGTTGGTATAGGATCAAGAACGCCTACATTCGTTCTGTGGTTAATGTATTATGTATGACATTTTGCCTGAACATTGTTTCAGAGTTGTAGACTCGTATCTCGTTCAAGGGGATTCGCATCTTGACTGTCGGGTGGAAAATTTAGTGCCTTGATCCTATACCAATCCGTTCTTGTCTGTCAAAAGAGAGTCATACGAAGTCCCGGCATTTAAAATTCTGGTAGGTTAGGCTAGATTAGGGCAGTTATTGAAAGCTTCAAGTGCTTTTCAAGATTTGGGGTGTCGAGATTTCATAGCGGATCAATCCTCCCAAAAAAACTATTTCCATAAGACGATCTCCGCTGGGCAATGCATGTTGTACCAAAATACTGCGAAAATGGCCCTTAATCTTCATTTTCCTCAGTTCCCTTCAGATCCCCAACTCTTGAAACACGATCGCATCTGGACCTATAATTTTCATCGCGGAGTCGCCTCACGAAGTTAAGATATCGAACAGTTCAAATTTGTTTTTGTCCTTTCACAGTATTCATTGTTCCACTCACCACGCAGTTGCGATGTTCCATTACAAACACAAACCTCTCATTCTTAGTTTCCATGATATGAAGTCGCCTGATGGCAACCTTTATTTGCGACCTTCTTCACGTATTGACACAGTGGAACTGTTAACGTGGCAGCGGAAAATCTATGGCACGGCTACACATTCTTAATTCTTTCTGATATCTTAAAGGAAATTGCGATCCTGTCTTTCAGCTGCAAGGAACATTTATTTTAAAATCAGAGATCAGCTTACCATTTACCTTTTTGGGGTACTTCGAACTGCGTTTTTGGATATATTCAGATCCCGTTACACTTTTCTGTATGGAGGACGACTTTTATGCTTGTCTCATTGGTTCTTTTACGATTCTTTTTGTGTTGTAGAGGATCATTACGTATTTTCCTTGACATAACTTCAGCAAAAGTTGAACCATAGCGTCATCCAAACTCTTATCGGATCGACACCACAGCATGAAACACATGGAAAACATATACAAGATTATGTGCGTTAACTTGTTTATTATACCGCCAACGGATATTTGTTCGTTAAAAAAACTATTTAGTTTTCGGTGTTCATTTTATTCTTGCGTGGCTATATATATATATATATATATATATATATATATATATATATATATATATATATATATATATATATATATATATAAGAGAGAGAGAGAACCACGCAAGAATAAAATGAACACCCAAAACTCGTGTAATATACTGGCGGTCAAACTTATGGTGTCGCTAGAAAAAATATACTACAGCATAAAAGCCCCTGCTTCTAAAACCAATACAATTTTTACGTAATACAATAGACTTGTGATTAAAGTTTCAGTGATCTTTTAGCCTTCTTATCTTTATTTGTTTGTATTTAATCCTATACTTATGAAATTTATGAACTTCGAGTCTCTTGATGGAGGTTGAATATTCTTATCTATTCAAAAAAAAACCTTTTATCTTTTCACATATGTTACACAGATACTGTAAGTTGTCTTGCATTGTTTAAGCACTGAGAGCTAAACATGAAGTTTGTTTTCCCATTGAAAATACTCAGCATTTATGAAGCATCAAATTTTCTTTTACAGGAATTAATAATGGCTCCCAGGAGAGAAATTCCTATAAAGAAATGCGTTAAAATAATGGCTCTGCATCGTCTTGGGCAAACCGAAAGTGATATTACACGTAGAATTGGGGTTCCTCAGAGTGAAATGTCCAAGACCATTAAAAGACAAGAGGAGACAGGTTCAGTAAACAATAAAAGAGTGTCGAGGAAGAAAAAGAAAGACGACAATAAGGGAAGATAGACTATTGGTTAGGAAGTCCAAAAGAAATGGATTCTTTACAGCACCTCAACTAGCCGCTGAATATAATTTAACATAAAAAAAACAGCGTCTCATGTTTAACTATCCAAAAGCGACTATAAAAGGCAGGGTTGAGTGGTCGTGTAGCTGTTAGAAATATTTGACAGTAAGAGAAGTATGTGAGAAAAGCTGGATTAAGGTTCAAAGAGAGCTGCATGATGCCTACCGTCAAGCATGGAGGTGGCAATGAAAGGTATGGGGTTGTTTTGCTACTGATGGGACTGACGATCTCAATAAAGAGATACCATCATTTCCTACAGCACCGTACCATTCCTTCTGGTCATCGTTTGATTAGGAATAACTTCATCTTAACACTATGTTACCAAAAGTATTTGAACAGGAAACAAATTTAAGAATAACGAACTCTCCTCCTCAATCCACAAATGTAAACCCAACTGAGATTGTGGGATGAACTTGACAGAAAGGTGAAAATCGCGGGGTTCAACTAACTCCAATCAACTTTGGGAATATCTACGAGAAGAGTGGACTAATTTGACACCAGTCTCTGGAAAAATTGCTGAAAAGAATGCCCAAAATATGCCAAATTGTTATAAAACAGAAAGGAGGATTTTATGATGAAAAGACATTATGCCATAACAAGTTATTATAGTAGTATAGAGCAAAAATGTAACCTAATTTACATTAAATTGTGCATCCCACAAACACTGTTACGGTTTATTTTCATTTACATCAATAAACCTAACTAATACCATCGTAGTTTAATTTTCCGTTTACAACACACACACAAACACACACACACACACACACACACACACACTAGGGGCACTCAATATATTTCGCCCCACCCTTTTTTCTTAGCTAAATAATAGGCCATGGGGCTGAAATGTCTTTTGGGCCGTAAGTTTGAACTTTCTGCGCTTCACATAACCGGATTTTTCCAGTTTAAACCTCCCCCTCCTTATATAAAACCGCTTTTAAAAGCCCTTGTATAAAACCGATGGTTAACAGTTTCGAAAATGGCGTCTGACAGTGATGTGGGTCGTAAACAGAGAGCTGTTATCGAATTCTTAACCGCAGAGAAGGAAACAGTTGGAAATATTCACAAACGTCTACAAAACGTTTACGGAGATGCTGTTGTTAATCGAAGCACAGTTGGACGCTGGTCTAAACGTGTGAAATCATCGGAGAGAAGGAGAGCCAGCTTCGATGATGAGCCACGCAGCGGTCGCCCGGCATCAGCTGTGACATCTCACACTGTGCAACGTGCTAACAGCATCATTCGATCAAACCGGTGCGTCACATACAAGGAAGGAGCTATCACTGGAGCTAGGAATTAGTAAAGGAAGTGTGAATTCGATAATTCAGCAACTGGGATACTCAAAAGTGTGTTCACGGTTTGTTCCTCGCCAACTGACTGAAGATCACAAAGCCCAACGAAAAGAAATTGCTTCTGAGTCGTTGGTTCGATACGAGACAGAAAGGGATGACTTCCTTTCACGAATTGTGACTGGGGATGAGACTTGGGTACACCACTTTGAACCTGAAACAAAACGGCAATCCATAGAGTGGCATCACGCAGACTCCCCAAGCAAGAAAAAGTTCAAAATGGCTCCCTCTGCAGGAAAGGTTATGGCCACCATCTTCTGGGACATGAAAGGGGTGATTCTGGTGGACATTATGAAGGAAGGACAAACAATCAACTCGGAGGCATATATTGCTAGTTTGCTACCCTACAGAGACTCCAGAGACGTATAAAGCGAGTTCGACCGGAGAGAAAACTGGAAGACGTCCTTCTTTTGCACGATAACGCAAGACTACACAACAGTTTGCAAACAAGAGAGGCCATCACAAAAATGCGCTTGACTGTGTTACCCCACCCTCCATACAGCCCGGATTTGGCACCTTCAGACTTCTATTTGTTTGGGCCAATGAAGGATGCTATTCGTGGAAGAAAGTTTCAGAGTGACGATGAGGTTGTTGAGGAGGTTAAGAGGTGGCTCCAGCGGAACCCAGTGGACTTTTACCAGCAAGGAATAAAGGCCCTTGTTTCGAGGTGGAGGAAAGCCACAGGAAAGGATGGAGACTGCGTGGAACAATAAAAAATTGTGAAAAAGGTATGTAACTACTTGTGTACAAAATTTCTGGAACTTACAAGGAAACTTGGAAAGAAAAAAAAGGTGGGGCAAAATATAGTGAGTGTCCCTCGTTTATATATATATATATATATATATATATATATATAATATATATTATATATATATATATATATATATATATATATATATATATATATATATATATATAAGGGTGTCCCAGGAGGAAATGTCAAGAATGCACCATTTCACTCTTTGGGTATTTCTAAGTAGAAAGTATTATATCGATATGGGTCTGTTTCCCAACCGTTACCGAGATACAGGCCTCTACATTTGAGTAATTAAAACATAATAAAAAGGCGATCTTAGATACTATTTAATGACACTTGTGGTTTACAAAAAGTACAAACATACAATACACTATTGCACTTATTGCAGAATGGTTTCAAAGTGACCCCCTCCTTCTTCAATGCACGCGGCGAGCCTCCGATCCATCGAGTCTTGCCAAGGAAAACGCGGAAGTTCATTTCTGAGGTTTATGAACGCATCCTGTATACGTGCAACCAACTGCTCCCTAGTTTTGGGCTTACCCCGCTGATAAACGTTACTCTTCAAGAACCCCCAGACAAAAAAATCTAGCGGAGATAAGTCAGGCGAACGAGGGGGCCATGCCACAGGTCCTCCACGTCCAATCCACCTTCCCGGAAACCGTTGATTTAAGTATGTAGTAACCTCCCTGCCGTAGTGAGGTGGTGCTCCATCGTGTTGCATCCACATCCGTTGTCTGAATGCAAGAGGTACATCATCAAATAAAAGGGAAGGACGTGTTCTAAAAAATTTCTGTATTGTACAGATGTTAGGCGGCCCTCAATGAAATGTGGCCCAATGAGGTAGTTTTGTAGCAATCCGCACCAAACGTTAACAGAAAATCTGTTCTGAAAGTTACTTTCAACTACAGCATGAGGATTGTCGTGAGCCCAGGTGTGCGAATTTCGAGTGTTGTTAATTCCATTCCGTGTGAACATTGCTTCATCTGTGAAAAGGATGTTATTCAATGATTGCCGATTAGTTTGTAACCAATTACAAAATTGCAAGCGTTGTTCATAATCTGCTGGTAAAAGATGTTGCACCCTTTGGAGATGGTATAGACACAAGCCATCGTCATGTAGAATTCTCCATACCTGCATGCGTGGAACCCCAGTTGTCAATGATATTCGCCGGACACTCGTACCTGGACTCCGCTGCACTGCGTCCAACACTTCTTCATCTCTTCGTATTTGCTAACGCTCACTCCTTGGCTTAGGTAATGAACCTGTCTCTCTTAAAGATCGAAACGTATTTTGTATTGTACGGCGATCTGGTGTGCGGCGATTTGGATAACGTCGCTGATATTCTGCAACGGCTGGGACAGCATTTCCATTGCAAAACCCATACACAAATAACATGTCTGCGTATTCTTCTTTCGAGAAAACTGCCGGCATGGCTTGAAATGTTGCTTGAGCACTGCACCTCCACGTTTGCAGAGTACACAACACACCCTGAAAAAAACGTGACTTAGTGAGCAGGTGTTAAGACGTACCTAAATAAATAATGTAAATAAATAATGTGAGGATCTGCACAGTTGCCAATGTATCATTAAATGTCATTGAATATTATCTAAGATCGGCTTTTTATTATGTTTTAGTTACCCAAATGTAGAGGCCTGTATCTCGGTAACGGTTGGGAATCAGGCACATGTCGATATAATACTTTCTACTTAGAAATACCCAAAGAGTGAAATGGTGCATTCTTGACATTTCCTCCTGGGACACCCTGTATATATATATATATATATATATATATATATATATAATATATATATATATATATATATATATATATGGAGCAAGTGTAGTTTACGTTCTCCTACATTATCCTAGTGTAGTTTGCGTTCTCCAACTTTGTCCCCTTATACCTAATCAAATAAAACGTTATATATATATATATATATAAAACTTGGTTGAATGGTTTGTTCTTAGGGAAACGTAGCTTAGTGAGGAATAGGACGACGAAAAGATGGTACATGTTTATTTACAGACGTTTCGGAAAAGTTCAATTTCTATCATCAGTGCTAAAAAGTTTAAAATCAAATATAAATAAATAAGTATAATAAACAAAAACAAACAATATATTAAAATGAACGAGCGACAATGGTTACAATATGTGTTAAATTAAAATTAAAAGACTAAAAATGAAATAATATAAAGTATAAGAGTGTGGACACTAAGTAAACTATAAAATGGTTAAACGGTGAATCAGAATTAAGGGGGTCTTACCAAATTGTTAACGTAGTGACAGACTAATTGTACGAAAGATGGCGCCAGCCGCCAGGCAGAGTGATGGTGAATTTCTTTTCAATCTGAAAGTTTATTTGGCGATGTTTAGGTTGAAAATGGAACTGTAGTCGTTGAGGGTTGGCTGAATACTGAGTATATAAAGGGACTCAAGTATGCGGAGGTCGATTAGTTGGTTGGCTGAATTAACGATTTTGAAATTGGAGGGAAGTAACGGGTGGTTGGGAAAGTGGAAACGATCCCTTATTGCTGATTTGGAGGGTTTGTTCAAGGGCTGCGAAGTTCTGGTAGAAATACCACGATGCTCGTCCACTCGTGTTTGGTATTGGCGGATGGTACTGCCAATATAGTTCGCTTTGCAGCGAACACAATTAAAAGCGTAGATAGTGGACGAAGCAAATGACTGGGGTTTTTTTCTTTATGGTTAAGGTAAGATTTGATACGGTACTATTGTTGTTGAAGACAAAATGAAATTTAATTTGGGGATAAAGCGGGGTGAGTAGGAGACAGTTCTGAAAGTATTTTGTGGCTGATGTGGTCGTAATAGGGAAATGAAAAATATTGTTGTCTTTTTTAACAGTGGGAACTTTAAGGGGAGGTTAATAAATTTTGAAAATAATACAGAAACGAAGAGGGAGGAAAAGGAACACTAGAGAGAAGAAAAATATTGTTCAAATTTTGATTTATACCAACTTTTCGGAATACACACATACACTCCATCATCAAAGCTAATAAACACAAAAGACATTAAATTAAAATAACCAAATTAAAGTTGAAAAGTTAAAAGCTCAAAATCCTTAAACTATTAAAAAAAACACCTACAATTCCTTCCATTTCCTGTTTCCATCCATTTTCTGTTTAAATAAAAAAAAAATGACCCACAATGTTTCAACCAACAAAACAAAGGGGGGAGAGGGGAGGGGGATTATGCAACAAGGGGGTGGGGTTAGCCCCCCAAGTTGCATAAAGGGGGTGAGGATTTCGAGGGGAGAGGGATAATGACCCCCCCAAAGGGGTAACCCTAACGTGCCCTCGTCAGAGGCGAGTTTGTGAAGCACAAGCCCCGCCCGTAAGGCAGGGAGCCGAAGGCTCTGCTTTTTAAAATTACAGAAAAAAAAATACTAGAACAGACGTAAAATATTATAAAATAAAGAAAAAATATGTACCTCAGTTGAATTACAGATATCCAGTAAAAATTCATCGGATTTAAGATTCGATTTAATTTTATAACTAAATAATGAGTCCATGAATGGATCTTTTCCAAATGGACGACCGCACGGGATTTAGCTGAAAATTTGTATACTAATAAATTTTTATATTCTAATAACGACACTGACATTATTTTCCTGGAGAAATATGCGCAACATATGAAAAAAAATTGCATTTATATGCGCACTAGTTTGCATGGCGCATGACTCTTATCTAAATTATGTAGTGTTATGTACTGGGTTTTACAAAATAAAACGCGGATAATATCTTTTATTTATTAAAATTTGCAATATTTAATAATATTTTAATAAATAAATCTTCATTTGCATATCTTTTGCTCCATACGAACTCGCATAAACAGTAATTTTTGTTGTTGTTAGTAATGTTTATTTGTTGCCTGCTTAGACCTAGTTTAGTCTGAATATTATTATTGTTGTGTGAGCATATGATAATGCAGTGCTGTGATCTACCTACTTGCGAGTTGTCCCCAGTCAATTGAATGCCCGGTTAGGTCAACTGTACGCCCTTGACGATTGGTTAGGTTAAGTCATGATATTTTCGTTAGTTTTAACGAGAATATCACTACTTAACCTAACCAATCGTCATGGGCGTACAGTTAACCTAACCGGCCATTCAATTACCGGAGGCCACACAGCAACCTCGTATCCCGGCGTCATGAGCTGTGTAAACTAGACAACGATCATGCGCCATGCAAACTAATGCGCATATAAATGCAATTTTTTTCGCATGTTGCGCATATTTCTCCAGGAAAATAATGTCATTTTCGTTATTAGAATATAAAAATTTATTAGTGTACAAATTTTCAGCTAAATCCCATGGGGTCGTCCATTTGGAAAAGATCCCCATGAATTTAAGTTTGAGGTCAAAGTGGCTTCCGGCGAGAATATTAAAATTTGAGTGCGAAATCGGATGATCGTTATTATGCGCGTGATTACGTATGTAAGAGTTGGTTGGTTTGCTGAGTTGATTTGTACGAATTGATTTTCCCAAGGTGTTCAAAGGTACGGGATTTCGAGTGTCTTTTATATGGCCTATATACGACCCTATACAATAGTTACATTTATACTCATAAAGTATGGAGGATATGAGGAGTGTAGGAGCAGTATCTTTAGAAGTAAAGAAATGACGAACTGGTTTGGTCTGAGCAAGATGAACTCCGATATGTAGTTGAGGATAGAATTATTTGAGTAATTTCAGAAGTTTGTTCCTTATTTTGAAACTTAAAGTTCCGGTGTAAGGCAAAGTACAAGATGTCTTTAGAGGCCATGATTACGTCCCTAATTGTGGGATTTATATATATATATATATATACAGGGCGTCCCAAAAAAATGTATACACACTTTAAATAATTATAAAGGCAGTGTTTATTTAAATACATTTCATTTTCAAAATGTAATAGAATCTACAGACATTATTTAATTGTTTTGTCAACGCCTGTTTTCAAATTGACGTCCGTTCTGGTCCAGGCACTGCTGATAACGCGAAGCAATGGAATCGCAAACATCACGAAACATTTCGTTTGGTATTTGTGTGCATTCTCGTTCAATGGCTGCTCTCAATTCAGCGACTGTTGCAGGTTTTATAGCGTAGACTTTGTCTTTTAAGTATCCCCATAAAAAAAGTCTAGTGGTGTGAGGTCTGGTGAACGCGGAGGGTATTCTACGAAACCCCTTCGTCCAGTCCACATCCACATCGTGCCAAGTACCACTCGCAATACTCCACTCTTCGGTCCGGATCATCTTCATTAATAGCATGGACTAATCTTGGAATGTAACTTTTCCATTGACAGCGCTTCAAAATGCGTTGGACAGACGATTCTGAAATTCCTACCTCACGACTCTCTTGCCGCACAGATTTTCTTGGACTTTGGTGATACGTTTCCAGTACTCTTTCTTGCTTTGTGGGGCTTGTCGATGTCCGTGGTCTTCCGGAACGCTTCTTGTGGACATTCTGAACAGTTCCATCGGCTTCAAACTTATCTCTAATTCGAGTGATGGTAAGTCGCGTTGGTGGATCTGTTTGAAACTCCCTCCTAAACTGTCTTTGCACTTCAACTGCGTTTTCACACTTCCAGTAGCATTTTAGAATGAATTTCCTTTGTTCAAAGCTTAGTCTGACTGCCATTATTAATTCTAATGGGTTTAACTTGGAAAGAAAGAAACATCAATTGAGCTATCAGCTGTTAAAGTGTGTATACATTTTTTTGGGACGCCCTGTATATATATATATATATATATATATATATTATATATGTGTGTGTGTGTGTGTGTGTGTGTAATCTGTTATGTACGTTTCATATTTGCGAGAATTCTGTGGAAAGGAAGTGGGTAACTGGAGTACAAGTTCTTTAGCATAATCGATATGACATCTTCGGGCTAACAGTGATCATGGCGTCGGTAATTTTTTTTTCTTTCATATAACTACTGTCCATTGGTCCGAGATAAGATAATTTTCTTCTATCTATCTATCTATCTATCTATCTATCTATCTATCTATATCTAGATCGATAGATAGATAGATTTTCATACAATGAAGACTATCGAATATTGACACACCAAACAATTATAATTTTTCATAAATTAATAATAATAATAATTAGTTTTACAGGTGAATGAAGGTTGCAAATGAGCATTGTACATTATGACAAAATGGTATTAGTCACATAATTTGACCTCATTTCACCGTATAAAAATAAATGAATATTTATTTCGAAGTAAAAAAATAAATGAATATTTATTCCTAATATTTTTAATATTCTTTTAATATTTAGGTGACATCTCATCTGGCAGGAAATTACGCCGTAGTTAATTCTTTGATATAAAAATATTACATTTCTAATGGCATGAATAAATTTGATTTTTAAGGAAAAAGGAAACTCATACGAGTCATTTTCTTTTCCCTCAAAAATAAAATGTAATTTACTCCATTTTTTTGAAGCGTCATATTTTCATATGACGTCAAAGAAATGACTACACCTTAATTTAGCGGAAGGAAACCGTCTTTAATTTTTGCAGTGTGGTTTGACCTTCGTTGACATCATACGAATGTAATTTTAGGTCACTAGATTTCATTGCGTGTTCGATTACATAGTGAATTTTGGGGCGGGGGGGTGCAGGGAGATTTAAAAGATTAAATACTCCCTTTTTTTTTTTTTTTTTTTATTTAAATAAAATATAATATTTTCTCTTGTTTGAGAAGATTAAATTTTATTTGCTGAAAAATTTTCCGCTTTAAATTTTTTTTGTTTTTCTGCTCAAAGATGTAAAAAAATTTATACTGACCAACTCAGCATTTTACTTTACTGTAATTTTTTTTTATGACTCACAAATGAACTTTTTTTCAAATATTTGACGACTATTTAAAGTAGTCATAATCTACTATTTGACGACTATTTAAAGTAGTCATAATGTACTATTTGACGACTATTTAAAGTAGTCATAATGTACTATTTGACGACTATTTAAAGTAGTCATAATGTACTATTTGACGACTATTTAAAGTAGTCATAATGTACTATTTGACGACTATTTAAAGTAGTCATAATGTACTATTTGACGACTATTTAAAGTAGTCATAATGTACTATTTGACGACTATTTAAAGTAGTCATAATGTACTATTTGACGACTATTTAAAGTAGTCATAATGTACTATTTGACGACTATTTAAAGTAGTCATAATGTACTATTTGACGACTATTTAAAGTAGTCATAATGTACTATTTGACGACTATTTAAAGTAGTCATAATGTACTATTTGACGACTATTTAAAGTAGTCATAATGTACTATTTGACGACTATTTAAAGTAGTCATAATGTACTATTTGACGACTATTTAAAGTAGTCATAATGTACTATTTGACGACTATTTAAAGTAGTCATAATGTACTATTTGACGACTATTTAAAGTAGTCATAATGTACTATTTGACGACTATTTAAAGTAGTCATAATGTACTATTTGACGACTATTTAAAGTAGTCATAATGTACTATTTGACGACTATTTAAAGTAGTCATAATGTACTATTTGACGACTATTTAAAGTAGTCATAATCTACTATTTGACGACTATTTAAAGTAGTCATAATCTACTATTTGACGACTATTTAAAGTAGTCATAATCTACTATTTGACGACTATTTAAAGTAGTCATAATCTACTATTTGACGACTATTTAAAGTAGTCATAATCTACTATTTGACGACTATTTAAAGTAGTCATAATCTACTATTTGACGACTATTTAAAGTAGTCATAATCTACTATTTGACGACTATTTAAAGTAGTCATAATCTACTATTTGACGACTATTTAAAGTAGTCATAATCTACTATTTGACGACATTTAAAGTAGTCATAATCTACTATTTGACGACTATTTAAAGTAGTCATAATCTACTATTTGACGACTATTTAAAGTAGTCATAATCTACTATTTGACGACTATTTAAAGTTGTCATAATCTACTATTTGACGACTATTTAAAGTTGTCATAATCTACTATTTGACGACTATTTAAAGTTGTCATAATCTACTATTTGACGACTATTTAAAGTTGTCATAATCTACTATTTGACGACTATTTAAAGTAGTCATAATCTACTATTTGACGACTATTTAAAGTAGTCATAATCTACTATTTGACGACTATTTAAAGTAGTCACAATCTACTATTTGACGACTATTTAAAGTAGTCACAATCTACTATTTGACGACTATTTAAAGTAGTCACAATCTACTATTTGACGACTATTTAAAGTAGTCACAATCTACTATTTGACGACTATTTAAAGTAGTCACAATCTACTATTTGACGACTATTTAAAGTAGTCACAATCTACTATTTGACGACTATTTAAAGTAGTCACAATCTACTATTTGACGACTATTTAAAGTAGTCACAATCTACTATTTGACGACTATTTAAAGTAGTCACAATCTACTATTTGACGACTATTTAAAGTAGTCACAATCTACTTCTACTGTAAATGAAATATTTACTTCGGAGTGAAAATCTGGTCTTTTATTTCTATCTTGTTATTCAAATTACCCAATACCCAAACGTTTAATCCCCCCCCCCCCCTAGTTTGGTACGATCTCAACAAACTGTGAGAGATAGTGGACAACCTATATTCATCATCTGTACAACAATCATTTCAATTATATTCATACCTACGTATTTACTCCATTATTTTCAAAACAAGTTTGTGGAGATTGTAGATATCTGAAATCAATTATTAATTTTATTTTACTTTTATTTAATTATTTAATTTATATATATATATATATATATAAGTTTACGTAGATGAGTATAATTTTATTACTAAATACAGATGCTGTATACAGTTGGTTGTTAACTGCCTTTAGCAAGCGTTCACGAGGCTTTACAGGCCAAAATCTACTAATTAGATATAATTACTGTACATAATTCTAATTATATAATAGATATAATTACAAGATTTTTATAAAAAAGAAATTATATAAGACTTTAAAAAAACTAAAGAGAACTTAGACTGTAATGAACTTTGTACATTTAAATACAAATTTGTTACAGATTATAGAAATTCTGTAAATTTTTGTAAGAAACAAAGTAAAACTGAAGGAATTTACAGACAACGACATGTACTTATATTGGAAACTTAATACAAAGAATAACGAAACCGTCGTAATTAAACAGTAATAAATTTTTACAGTTTCTGCAATTCCATCCACATCTCTCTGCAATTACCTCCATTCGAAAAACAAATAATCCAGATCGGATTGACTGTAAAAAATTTATCGTTTCCATAGGAACTGTTACATTTAAAACAGTAGTAAAATAGTAGATTAGTAGCAGAAATAGCATCAGTAACAATAAAAACAATAAATTCAATAATAATAAAATAACAGTAATATTAATTATTATTAATTAATAATAATAATAAATAAATAAATAATAATCGATACCTGGAATTAAAATAATAAGTAAATAATTAATAATAGTAAATAATAATTAATTAATAGTATAGAATAAATAATTAATAATAATAAATAATAATTAATTAATAGTATAGAATAACTAAGTAATATTTAATAGCAACAAAATAAATAATAATAACGCAATTATTAATTAGATCCCCTTTGACGTCATTATTCTACGCAGTAATGAAATTTATCTTTAACCCTTGCCCCTAATCCTGCCCCTGATTAAAGCTTAATTAAAGTGAGCTTCCATAAAGGATGTATCTATTGATGAAAATTAGATATCTTACAGGGTCTACTATAATGCTAATAATTACGACATGAATAATGACTTCCGAAAGGAATTACACCCCTAAAAGGATTTTACTTCCAGCAATATCGTTCTATAATATTATTGTTAACTGCTTTTAATTGTGGGTATTACGTTTGGGTATGGTTTATTCGTGACTTTTACTTCGATTTTTAGTGATTAAGATGCTGGTAAATGTTTCATAGGATATTGGTTTAATACTGATGGAAAGGAAAATACATTCACTAAATATATTGGTTAAGTTTAGTAACTTGTATTTTCATTTAAGTATTTTGACCAAGTGTATCGTTTAAATACATTCATTATATCGGGTACCTTCTCTACTTATGGGGAATTAGTTCCCTATTGCAAAACATGCTCTATGTGATATTCTCGCAGGTCATTAACCCTTTGCACAAGAACAATTGTGCAATACTCTAGACAGAGTATCTATTGAAATCTGAGAAACTTCTCGTTCAATCGATGCTTTCCATTCTTCTATTGTGTTTGTGGATTCTGTTTAACCATTCTATCTTTTAAATAACCCCACAAATAAGGGGTTTAGATCTGGTAGTATTGGTGGCCACGATATTCCTTTATCATAATTCTGCTGGACGGGACTTTTCCGTCGAAAGTATCGTGTATAAGTATTGTGAACCGAGGATATCACATAGAGCATATTTTTCACTGGGGGAAATAATTCCCCAAGTGTATAGAAAGTACAGTAAAAATTTCATGCTTTTATTCCAGTTAATAAGAGAAATACAAACATTTTAAGGTGTCAGATGTTTAAAAAAACACCCAATAAAAAAATAAAAAAATAAAATATATATATATATATATATATATATATATATATATATATATATATATATATATATATATACTCACGTACTGCTTCATGAAGCAAGAATTCTTATTTCTGTAAAATGAATTTAAGTCTAAATATTCTACAAGTACTATTTGGGATAATGTTTGAAGCCATAAAAAAGACGTGAAAAATAAAAGAATGAAACTAGCTTCTTTATTACGAAAGGGTGAAACTCATAAAGGGTGTAACTTCGAGTTCACCCTTTGAAATGGTAAAATACATTTATTTTGGTATCATTTTGAAATGCAAACAAGCAGCTTTTTTATCATATTTTGAAAGATGCGCTCGTTTGGCGTTACACTGTTCCCTTCCGGAGATCGAGGGGAGGAAGATGGTTCTCTCTCTCTCTCTCTCTCTCTCTCTCTCTCTCTCTCTCTCTCTCTCTCTCTCTCTCTCTCTCTCTCTCTCTCGTGTCCAGTGCAAACGTTTCCCTAATGACTATCGTTGGCAGAGGTAGGACTGAATCATCTCGCGTGGCACTGTTCCTTCCTACTGAGGAAACAAGATGGCACCGTAGCCCTCCTCATTACTCTTAACGGGCGGGAAATTGGAGAAATTTTTTAACGTAATCACAGAAAAACGCCTTCTCAAATGGCGTCACAGAACGAAAGGAGATGACTCATATTTTATAACCAAATGTATCGTAGTCCAATTTCAAATGATCTCCACTCTTTACTCACATAAAAAGAAAGAGAGAGTTGAATAAAGTCGAGTCGAACAAACAAACAACGTTACCTAATCTAATTTATTTTAAACTAACCTAACCCAACCCAACCTATCTCATCCCCCCTCCGTACTAAACAAAACCGAATTCTGTTCTTTCCAATTTATTTACTTGAGCGTTCCCGCTCGTTCGCGCACCACCCGCTCCCTCCTGCACACTTCCACACACACCTGCACACTTCCACACACACCTGCACACCCACCACACCTGCACACCCACACACATATAAATATATATATATATATTGCATAAAAAGTTATTTTGGTTTCGAAAGATAAAAGTTGATTCGTTCTTTATTTATGGGTATAAAACTTTGCAAAAAAAATTAAAACAAAAAAGTTTCCTTCCTGTTTTGTGGAAGTAAAAAGATTTTTTTTTTCCTCTCAAGTATTTAAAGTTCAAACTCATTTTTCATATTTCACTTATCGCATAAGAAGATATACTAAAATTTTCTACTAAGCAACTTTTTGTTTTGGAGTGAAATTGTTAACTGATATATATATATCTATACACCTCATTAACCTCGTTGATGTTCCGTGTGTTGGTCTCTCTTCACACAAAGGTCAAGCTGGTGGCCCCGCCTCTACAGTAGGCCTGGCTTGGTGGAGGAACGAGTTGCTTTCTTGCGCTCTCCATCGCACATAAGCAGGTACACCCGGCTCATCTGGTACCGTCCTGAGTCAGGCATCTAGTCTTCTCTTAAAGACTTCAGCTTTGACTCTTGTAACGTTTCTGAGGTCCTTTGCAAGATGGTTAAAAAGTCTTGGCTCCCTGACAACCAAGCTATTTTCCTTCAGTGTTGAAGAGGTCCCTTGTCGGGCCTTTAATTTGGGAACACTGCACATTCTGCCTTTCCTATTTTCTAGCATTCTTTGGATGGTAATTGGGTTTAGTTTGAGGTTTGGTACCAGTTTTTCGATCATTTTCCATATGTAGATTATGGTGTGCCTCTCTCTTCTTTCTAGGGAGTACAGATTTAGTTTACGTTGTCTTTCCCAGTAATTGAGTTCTTTGTAACCATCAATCTTAACTGTGAAATGTCTCTAACTTTCTTCCAGTGTGTGTGTATATATATATATATATATATATGGGTGTGTATATATATATATATATATATATATATATATATATATATATATATGATGAATTTCACAATTAGACACGTGAAATGAGTGAAT
This sequence comes from Bathynomus jamesi, assembly GCA_023014485.1. Taxonomy (NCBI): domain Eukaryota; kingdom Metazoa; phylum Arthropoda; class Malacostraca; order Isopoda; family Cirolanidae; genus Bathynomus; species Bathynomus jamesi. The sequence goes on along the minus strand of JAJOZX010006820.1, from coordinate 170,406 downwards.
GATACAAACCCACAAGGAAAAGAAAAATGATTCCAAGGTCTTTCGCGTATTCAGAAGTACACCTCGTCAGGGACGATATTCCCTGACGAGGTGTACTTCTGAATACACGAAAGGCCGTGGAATCATTTTTCTTTCTCCTTGTGGCTTTGCATCATTCATATATATATATATATATATATATATATATATATAATATGCATGCGCAGGCGGCGCGCAGCAAAATCTAGCTTTTCATCGTTCCACACAATAAAGAAAGTGGTTGGTACATAAATGGGTACACTGGGTAACCTGGTGGTTAAGACGCTGGGCTGATGGTGGCGTGTGTGTTCGGATTCCACGTTAAACTGTAGGTCTAAGGTGGAGTGAAAAACTTGTCCTTCGTCAGAATAAACAATTCGGGCGGAAG
>JAJOZX010006820.1:132500-165000 GCA_023014485.1 Bathynomus jamesi | reverse complement strand
AACCAGAGAACAATTGCTCCAAGAAACCAATGAGGTTCTCCAGCGACCAATTTTCGAACGGACATTGCGACGAGAACTGCATGCGATGGACATCTGGAGCAGGGTACCACGGAAGAGGCCGCTGTTAACAGCAAGTCACAAATTGGCACGTTACAAATGGGCTCAGAGGCACAAAAACTGGACTGCGGCAGATTGGAAACGTGTAATTTGGTCCGATGAGTCCCGTTTTTGTTTGATCTCCAATGATGGGAGGCGACGAGTACATCGCAGGTCCAATGAAGCCTTTAATCCTGAATGCGTCGAAGGTGTTGTTCAGGCTGGAAACAGAAAGTGAAGCGCAGGAATAGACACTCACGGACTCTGGCGGAACTTCGGGACCGGCTGATGAACGAGTGGCAGCAAATCGATGTTCAGTACATGCACAACCTCGTAGAGTCTCTGCCTCGCCGGATTCGTGCGGTTATCAAGGCCAGAGGCGCCGTCACACGTTATTAGGTACATTCTGAGAGGGGTGACTAATTTTTTGTCCGGTGTGCTTATATAAAAGAGGAAGTTTGTTTGTTTGTCTGTTTGTTCTCTATTGAAATGAATATGGCTGCACCAAATAGTGTTTAAGGTAGTGAATCAGATATAACTTTTCACGGGGAATCTAATGGTGTGCACAGTAGGTAGGTACAGTAGGTAGGTAGGTACAGTAGGTAGGTACAGTAGGTAGGTAGACTAGACAGTTTTATTTAGTAAATGGGTAGGTACAGTAGGTAGGTAGGTAAGTAGGTACAGTAGGTAGGTAGACTAGACAGTAGGTAGGTAGGTAGGTAGGTACAGTAGGTAGGTAGACTAGACAGTTTTATTTAGTAAATGATACATTAAAATCTTGTTTAGTTTTGTTCTTTTCTGTAGTTTAGCCTATCTGTTTTTCTGTTTGTGAAATTTATCCCGGGCAGTAATGGGGTAAGAAGGGGGGGTAATGGGGGAGGGGGTTAGCCCCCAAGTTGCATGAATGGGGGTGAGGAGGTTTTGGGAGATACCAGATTCAGAAATGTTAACACAATGTGAAGCTCAAAATTTTCACGGCTGCGTTCTTTTCTGTAGTTTAGCCTGTCTAACCGTCAGCGAAGCGACGGGAACTGTACTAGTTATATTTAAACTAGAAAGTGGTATGAAACTCAATACATGAACGGCACATCATTACTCAGAAGTAGAATGCACCTTTCATTTGACTTTATCAGACAAACTTAAAAAGTTCTTGAGTGATGCAACTCTTTTATTATTATTAAGACTGATATAGTAAATTACTACTATAATTCACCAAAAATGTGTCTGTCTGTCCGTCTGTCCGCAGAAAACATTTTACGTTTCTGAACCGATTTCGACCAAACTTCGTATGGTTGATGGAGGTGATGAGTAATGAACGAAAATATGTGTGACCAGCCCCCACCCCACCCCACCCCACCAATTACTGGGCCCGAACGCAGCCATGAAAATCTTGCGCTTCACATTGTGTCAAAATTTGTGAAGCTTAAGATTTTCCTGACTATAGTTTTATTGACCAAATAATTGAACCCCCAGTAATTAGGGGGACTGCGGTCCCTCAATTACTGTCGGTTAAATTATTTGGTCAATAAAACTACAGAAAAGAACGCAGTTATGAAAATCTTAAGCTTCACATCCGAGCTCATTGTATCAAGATTTGTGAAGCTTTGGATTTTCATGGCTGCGTTCTTTTCTGTAGTTTTATTAACGGAACGCCAAGTAATCTGTGCTTCAGCCCCTCCCCCCCAATACTGGGCCAGAAGGCCCCAGCACCGCAGATCTAGCTAAATGGGCCCGTAGGATCTATATATATATATGCTAGTAATAATATATACATACAGTATATGCATGTTGTTTCACAACATGTGGGACGCACGTTCAGGATGGATTCAGGACCTGTAAACAATGAAAAAAGTATATATAAACATATGCCAGAAATCGCTTTGTTTCCGAGTTACAGCCCGTTATGTGTTCCAGCAAGTATCCGCCTTACCTTTAAAGGAAGTGCTCAAAATGCCCACCTTACGCCTGAACACGACTCGTCATAGACTGCCTGACGCGTTCAAACATTCCAGGTATTGCTCAGATTTTCTGGCATCCTTGTTCTACACGTTGGCGAAGCATTTCAACGTTGTCAATGGGTCCCAAGCCCGGATAAAGGGGGAGGGTTAGTGTCAGGAAGGGCATCCGGCCGTAAAAACCCACGCCACAACCAAATGAGATGAGTCAAGAACCAAGATGGAGGCGACTCACCTTTAAACAGCGACCCCATATAAAAATGGGATTAATTATGCTGAGGAAGAAGAAGAAGAAGAATGGGTGTCACGTAAATGATGGATTTCAGTTGACCCCACAGGTAAAAATCGAGTGGATTCAGGTCCGGGTAGCGAGCAGACCACGCAATGGGTCCTCCACGGCCTATCCATTTATCAGGGAAATGGTCATCCAAATAGTCTCTGGCTACTCGACTAAAATGAGGCGGAGCGCCGTCATGGTACATAAACCACATACGACGTCGGACACCAAGAAGAACTTCATCTAGTAAATCACTTAAATCATTCCTTAAAAAATTGGAATAGGATTCTCTGTTAATCTTCCAGGCAAAACAAAAGGACCGATTAAGTTGTTGGCAATAAGTCCTGCCCATACATTGATACTAAAATGTTGTTGGTGCCTTGCCTTGACTGGATGATGGCATGCGGATTCTCTTCGGCCCAGTGATGAGTGTTGTGAAAATTGATCACGCCAATTTTTGTGAAGGCAGCCTCATCAGAAAACAACATGGAGGATAGAAAAAGAGGATCGCAAGCGTACTGTTGAAGGAACCAAGTACAAAAAACCTCTCGTGGTGGGAAATCAGCTTCAGTAAGGCCTTGTACTCTCTGAATGTGATATGGGTAAAGCTGTTGTTCCCCTAAAATTCTCCACACAGTTGTGTATCTTACACCCTCTGCTGTTGCTATTCTTCGGGTGCTGACACCAGGATGTTCCTCCACGCGATTCAGGACCCGCTCTTCCAACTCAACAATTCTGGCGCTGATTGGTCTACCACCATCTGAAACTCGCTTGTTGAATGATCCTGTATCACCAAGACGCTCGTCTATTCTCTGAAAGGTCTTTTTATCTGGCAGACGGCGATTCGGAAACCTTTCCGCATACAGACGTCTTGCTGTGGCCGCATTACACTCGGCAAGTCCATACATGAGATGCATGTCTGCCATTTCTCTTTTTGAATAAGCCTCCATTCTCACTTCAAATGCACACTATCACTGAATAGCACAAAAACTTTTAACTTGTTTCTTTTTCACTGGACTACACTTATTGACGGTAAGAAGTTACGAATACGAACAGTGAAACACCGCGATGCACCTCTGACTGACTGATGGCTCTACACTCAACGATATTGAAACATGTCATAGAGTGTACGAAACATTACAATCGGCAAGGCCATACATGAAATAAGTCTCGTACACACTCGCAAACATTGTTGGCAAGCGGTGTTTGCAAGCAGTTTGCGGAAAGAATTGGAACACAAAACGGGCTGTAACTCGGAAACAAAACGATTTCGGGCATATGTTTATATAAACTTTTTTCATTGTTTCAGGTCCTGAATCCATCCTGAAGTGCGTCCCACATGTTATGAAACACCCTGTGTGTATATATAAACCCTTTTTAAATTAATATTTAAAAAAATAGTCACATGAATTTTAATAGTTGAAAGTAATGTCTTATTTTTAATGAATTATTAACTATTATTAAATAAATAGAGATTTTTAGCGATTTAGTTATCAGTAATAATAATAATAATAATATTATTATTATTTCATAAACAGCAAATCTTAATAATTAGTTTTTACTTGCTCTTTTCAACAAGAATATTTGACTATACAATATACATCTTTTGCCAAATTACAGGATCAAATATTTTCTTTCCGACGCAGTCTATAATGGCACTGTAAATGTGTTTACTGCCAGTGGCACAGTATAAAGTGGTGTCTTTTGAAATATATTTTATTGAATAAGGATTCTAAAGGCAGAAACCATTAGCGCATAGATTGCTGCCGTGATGGAGGAAATATATCTGTAGCGAGGGAAAACCGAGGATTATAGAGAAATTTGATTATAGAAGCTTTGTTAATGGAAGGCAATTAATTTTGATAGAGTTTTATATATATATATAATATATATATATATATATATATATAATATATATATATATATATATATATATATATATATATGCAAGGTTTTCTCCCATTGAAAGCTCTCTTTCTCCGCGTTGTTACTAAGATTCTCATCATCAAGAGATAATTTTGTGAACTGCTATTTGGGAATTTACGCTATAGCTTCACTATCAGTGGAACTCTTTAGAATTGAGGTAATCCAGATTTGTCTCGACGTTACTTCATATTTGAATCGGAAATTCAGCATTATTCTTGAAGGAAGAAGAGAAATATAGAGAAAAAGGTAGAAAAGTTTGTTTCCCAACATTTTTAGTCCAGGCGGAATCAACAAAAAGAAAGTTATGCATTTTCCATGAATTGAAGGAAGTTTTGGGCAAACTGAATAAAGTTTTTTTTTAAATGTCTTAAAAATGTTTTATATTTTATAGTTTCGAATTGAATTCAGGATCGAATTAGGAATTGAATATTTACGACTTTAGTAAGATGGTAAATATAAGAAAGAGGTTCAATATATAGTTGTTTATAATGATAAGTAAAGTGTGTTTACGTAAACGTAAAAATGGAACACTCAAGTCTGCCAAAGTCTATTAAAATTTATACCAAGCGTACCAAAGTCTATTAAAATTTATACCAAGTGTACCAAAGTCTATTAAAATTTATACCAAAAGTGTACCAAAGTCTATTAAAATTTATACCAAATCTACCAAAGTCTACCAAAATTTATACCAAGTCTACCAAAGTCTACCAAAATTTATACCAAGTCTACCAAAGTCTACCAAAATTTATACCAAGTCTACCAAAGTCTACCAAAATTATACCAAATCTACGAAACTGCTGTTTTAACATCCTAAAAAGTTCTTGTAAAAGATATTGCATGATACACTATAAAAAATAGTAATTTTGTTACAAAATTATTCATTTCAATAAAAAAATTCGAGGAAGAAATTTCGGTTCTAGACTTTGATGTAAATAAAAAACTAAAAACGTTTTATCAGTTTATGACCGTAAAGGATGGTCCATTCTGTAAACAGTTGTTTTTTATGGAACGATTTAAAACGTTTACAACGTTTTATAAGCGTTTCAAAACGTTTATAAACGTATCTTTGATGGATTAAAATACCGAGGGATTGATCACCAATTTCTCGAAAGCTTAAAACGGTTATTATTTCATATAAATGAAATTCTATAAATGAAATTCTTTAGATAAGATAAGAATACGAGACTTCGCTTGATTCATCGTTCAAAGTAAAGGAAGTTCATTTCCCACGATGTGTGGGTGAGAGCGTGCCCCAAGGGTCGCCTTCAGCCCGAGCATTGACAGGATAAGCGGCCAACTCAAGCCAACTCGGGAGCCAGGAGGTGGAAGCAAACCACATCCTCACCGCTCAGTCCTCCACTGTAACTACTGAGCTACCGAGCTGAAGCATAGTTCAGAGTGGGCTACGTTGTGGCCAGTATCGTAACACCCCTTCCTGTCGATTAGCGAAGTCAAGCGACATTGGGTCTGAAGAGGAGTTGGATGGGAGACCGTCCTCCGCGTCCAGATTACGCTGTAGCTACCCGTGGTTCGGATCCCGCATAAATCTGTAGGTTTCTTCCGTTATGTGACCTTACTGCAGAGCTGGGCACTTCCGCAAACACTTCCGCAAACCGCAAATTCCGCAATTGCGGAAGTATGTTTTTCGTTTGCGGATTTGCGTTTGCGGCAAAGTCATCGCAAATTAGTGAATTTGCGTTGCGGAACTAAGACCGCAAACGCAAATCTTTCCGCAAATTTCCCACGTGGCCACTGGCCAAGACAGTTACTACAGTTACAGTACAGTCTTCTCTAACGTGTCTAAGTCTCAAAATTTATGAAATTCAAATGATTAAATTTATTATTTAATTTATTTACTACTTACTTGCAGGAGGTGTTTTTGTTCAATATAATATATCAATATATGTAGTATTTTTATTTCTTCTACAATAGTGATTTATTGTAATAAATTATTTAGCCTTGTTTTTAATAAAAACAAGGCTAAAACATTAAACATTTAAAAGATATAAAAACTTTTTATACCTCTTTAATGTTTTGGATACTTTTTATAGTTAAAATTGCGATTGCGGAATTTGCGGTTTGCGGAAGTGTTTGCGGAAGTGCCCAGCACTGTAAAAATTGGAAATATGGTTTGCGTTTGCGGATTTGCGTTTGCGGCACCAAAAATGGCAAGCAGTTTGCGGATTTGCGGTTGCGGAAGGTAAGGTTTGAGTTTGCGGATTTGCGATTGCGGAAGTGATTTTGAGTTTGGGGTGCCCAGCTCTGGACCTTAGATATTGCAAAGGAGGTTAAATAACTCCATCATTACATGCCATTGTTCAGAGTAAATCTTAATATGGTTGGCCCCTACTTAGAATGAAAACAAAGATCTTTTGACGATTTATTTTAAATTTACACTTAGATTTTACACTTTGAAACGTGTTATAATTATATTACTTTATATATATATATATATATATATATATATATATATATATTATATATATATATATATATATATATATACAGGGTGAGTCAAAAGTCTAGAAACATATGAACTATGCTTTTCAATGCAAATATATGTGTATTTGCATTGAAAAGCATAGTTCCTATGTTTCCAGACTTTTGACTTACCCTGTATATACGAGAGTAGTTTCCTCTTAGAATTTGTCACTTGGGTCTTGTTTTAAGGTTAATTTAGGTTAAAATAGGTTAGCTTAACATTACACGTTGGAGATACCTTGGCTGACCGCTTCTTCTATTTTACTTTTTCACAAATGTTCCCTCCACGTACTCGTCCGAGTACTGTTTCCATTTTCAATGTTGATTGCACGCCATTAAGGAAGCCTTTCTTTGAACTCCTGAAGAAGAGTATGCTTTGGGTATTTCTTTAAATCGTTTATTTGAAGAAAGCATAAGTAAATAAGTATTAGTGCAAATTTCGGGTCACACACACACACACACACACACACACATTTTATATATATATACAGTATATATATATATATATATATATATATATATATATATATATATATATATATATATATATATATATATATACAGTATATATATATATAAAGGTTGGATAAAATAATGGGAACATTCACATTTTCTCTGCTATATTTTCAGATATAATTTATTGTTATATAATTTGCTAAATCGACCCCTAAGTGCATATTATTTTAAGATCGACTTCTATTTTTTTTTTATGTCCTGATATTAACTTTTTTTTTTAATTATTGCAGAATAAATAAAAAAAAACGAAATTTAAAAAAAAATGTTAAGGAATATGAAAGGACCATCGTCGCAGGAGCCCGTTTTTGGTTACTGCCTCAGTCACAAAAGTCTCCTAAAATTCCTTCGCATGCCGATCCTCAGCCTTATTCGCGTTTTGCACTGAATGGTGTTAACCCTCTAACGCCCAATGTTACTTTACTGATTTTGTTTTGGGTAACGCCAGACGATTTTATTCAGTCTCGGAAAAGACCCCCCCCCCTCCCCGGGCCTGCGAGGGTTAAGCAAACGTCTCTTAACCCTTTAGCACCCAGTGTTACTTTATTGATTTTATTCTGGCTAACGCCAGACGATTTTATTCAGTCTCGGAAAAGACTCTCGAGCCTTACAGGGTTAAGAAAAACTTCACTCCGGTTCCCTCACAATCGTTTTGATTAATGTTGGTCGTTATTCTGAACAAAGTTTTGATGACGCGGTTTTTACTTCACGTTTCATAGCTCAAAATAATGTTCTTCCGTCATATTCTGTCACTTTTGCTTTACGTCTACTATTGTTTATTTGTTTGTCTTTTTCATTTCCTTCCGTGCATTTATAACTTTGGGTAATACAGCATTCCTCGAGATATGTCAGTAGTTTAGGCAATTTTTATCACTGAGGACATTCCACATTCGCTAACATCTTTTTCAAACGCCATTTTTTAAAATTTATTTTGCAATAACAAAAAAATAAAATATGCATTCACATATTCTTATCGCTCTTTCTTGTACCAAGACAAGAACCTCTCCAACATCTTTACTACTTCTTTCCCTTTTCTTTTCCATTCTGATGGCTTAGTTGCCGTCTCTTCCCCTGATAAAGTTGAACTCTTTGCTCAGACTTTCGCCTCCAACTCAACCCTGAATGATTCCGGTGCTGTTCCTCCCTCTCCTCCTCCCTCTGACTTAATTATGTCTGAAAGTAGAATCCCTTCCAAAGATGTTTTTTCTGCCCTATCTGGGTTAAACTGTAGGAAGTCGTACAGTCCTGATGGTGTCCCAACTGTTGTTTTCAAGAACTGTGCTTCAATGCTGACACCCTGCTTAGACAAACTCTTTCGTCTTATCTTTCATCTAGTACTTTTCTTTCCTGCTGGAAGTTCGCTTTCATTCAGCCTGTCCCAAAGAAGGGTGACCGCTCTCCACCTTCCATCTATCGTCCAAATGCTTTGATTTCTTGTCTTTCTAAAGTCGAACCCTAATAGGAAGATTCTTAAAAACCTCTTCTCACAACCTTCTTTTAGATCGTCAGTATGGGTTGCACAAGGGACGCTCTACTGGCGATCTTCTTGCATATCTCTCCGACTCTTGGTCATCTTCCTTTCCAGACTTCGGTGAAACTTTTGCTATTGCGTAGACATATCAAAAACTTTTGCTAGAGTCTGGCACAAATCCCTAGTTCCCAAACTGCCCTCCTTCGGTTTCTATCCTTCTATCTGTGCCTTCATCTCTAATTTACTTTCTGGCTGATCTATAGCTGCGGTTGTAGATGGCCACTGTTCTTTCATAAAGCCATTAATAGTGATGTTCCTGAGGCTCTGTCCTGTCACCTACACTTTTTCTTTTATTTATCAATGATCTATTTATTAAGTCGCATTTCTTGCCCTATCCACTCATATGCAGATTCACCCTTCACTTTTCCACCCGCTTCACAAAGCGTCCCTCTCAACAGTGATTCCATACTTCGGTTTCTATCCTTCTATCTGTGCCTTCATCTCTAATTTACTTTCTGGCTGATCTATAGCTGCGGTTGTAGATGGCCACTGTTCTTTCATAAAGCCATTAATAGTGATGTTCCTGAGGCTCTGTCCTGTCACCTACACTTTTTCTTTTATTTATCAATGATCTATTTATTAAGTCGCATTTCTTGCCCTATCCACTCATATGCAGATTCACCCTTCACTTTTCCACCCGCTTCACAAAGCGTCCCTCTCAACAGTGATTCCATACTTCACGTAGGACGGCTATGGTGCACCTGATCTTTGATCTTTCTACTATCTCTTCAGGAATACCCCGCATAGTACCGTTAATGCGTGCACGGAAAGTACTGTACTATGTGAATCCGTACTGAACGGGGAATATAATCAATACAAAATAAAGTAATTCGTTCTCAGATATCAATAACATTATAAAAGTCGGACTTTTGCACTAATTTAAACTACTTTTAATTGTGAAACAACTGCAAAGGTTAATAAATGCTTTCGTTTTCCTAAATTTCATTTAAATATGTACGTAATAAAGTGCATTGCAAAAAAATTTTTTTTTTGAAAAATACTTCAAAAGTGATGTTTGAACACTTCTATTTTTCTTCTTATCGGCATACAATTCTCTGTAGCAGTGAATTGCATTTTCTAAGTCTCTTCGCACTTTCATGCTGCGCTCGATGTTAGGATCTCCATCCATAATTTTTTTCTTTAAGATCTTCACACACCTGAAACATTTTTTCAAGTTGATCTATGGAGAAATCCTTTGATGATTTCTGATCTTCATTTTTCTTCACTCTAGTCCTCTTCTTCGAGCGCACGCTGTTCTTCTAAATTGATGAGGTCGTTATCGCTAAGCTCTTCTGAATGCGATTGAAGAAAATCTTGAACATTTGCGGAATCTAAAGCTTCACCTATTTACATTTAGCGTCCGTGCTTGGAAAAAAATATTTGTTTACAAAACTGAAAAACTGTACTGGAGTGAATCAGGACCAGCACTGAACTGGAGTTTGGTGTTAACTTGTACTCCGTACTGATCGAACCCGTACTATGCGGGGTTCCTGTACCTCAAAATCTCAGTTTCTTCATCTGTCTACTCGTCACAATGTTCCACACGACTATCACCTTAATTTCATCAATACACAACTCAATCCTTCTTCTTCTTCTCTTAAGATTCTTGGCGTTTCCTTTTCTAGTCATCTTTCCTGGAAAGTTCATATATACTCTCTTTATAAAATAGCTTCTAAGTGGTTAGGTGTGCACTGTGCAGTACCGGCTCCGCGGTTTCTTCACCCCGACTCAGTTACTGTCTCTGTAAAGGGGTCTTGTCCGCTCCTGTGTGGTGTACGCTTCTCATGTGTAGGGTGGTTCAACCCATACAGCTCTTCTTGACTGGGTGGAATCAAAGGCTTTTCGTCTCATCAATTCTCCGCCTCTTACTGATTGTCTTCAATTCATCTCTCTTCACTTCAATGTTGCCTCATTCTCTCTTTACCATCGCTTTTTTAACGGACACTGCTCTTCTAATCTCTCCAACTGCATGCCTCTTCCTTTAAGGAGAGCACACAATACCAGACTTTCAACACATTCTCATTCCTTTTCTGTGCAATTCTCTAATGCAAGGATTAATCGGTATTTTCAACCTTTCATCTACTGAACAGGTCATCCTGGAACAATCCTCCTCAATCCATCTTTCCTCCTGTCTATGAACTCCACTGTTTCAAACGCAGAGTGTTCAAGCATATCGAAAACCTTGGACCTTGATTTTAGCTGTCTTCTTCTTCTTCTATTGTAGGGGGGGGGGCGGACTTTTTGCAGACATTCCTCTTTGACCCTTCCTTCTGCATAAAAAATCGAATTAGTAAAGTATGTGAAAGTATTAGAAAGTATGTAAAGTATTAGAAAATACAGCACCAAAAATGAAAGTTCTTCCATTATTCTGTCCAAGCATATATATATATATATATATATATATTTTTTTTTTTTAAGTTTGGGAAGAACCGATTCGCCTCTATTTAAAAGGGCATATCTCAGCGGAAAAACAAAGAAAAAGTGAGAGGAAAGACAGAGGAAAAAGAAAGGGTGGAGGGGACAGTCGAAGTGGAAAAAGACCAAGGATGAGAAAGACTGCAGGGTCGAGCCCCATCATCCTTGGGTGCTAGGGCCGGGAGGGCGCACGTGAAACCTCCAGGAACAAGCACGTACAAACGAGCACAAAGAGCACTCAAGAGCACGAGCTTAGAACCCCCTTGCGGGGATATATATATATATATATATATATATATATATATATATATATATATATATATCTCCCTGATAAAAAGAGTACTGGAACTCCTCTATTTTTTACAATCTTTTCCGGTAGTTACTTCACCCCACCCATGACGATTCCAATCGAAGAGAGAGAGCCCCTTTTTTGATGTTTAGAAATTTGTCACGTAACACATAAACGATAAAATAGTAATAGAAATTGTTTAATTTCTTTTTTTTTTTTGTTTAATTTTACTGTCAATTAATTAAAAGGTACGACGTACCGGTGTGTTCTGGCAGAGAAAAAGCATTGTGTATGTATGTATGAGAGAGAGAGAGAGAGAGAGAGAGAGAGAGAGAGAAATTTGTTTTATATATTTTCTTCATAAATATTTATGAGAGTTTTCAAACTTGATATTTGGTGGTGTGACCTTCGTCTCTCGGTGTAGAAAACTGACATAACCGATATTGGTTTAATTTTTTCTGTTTTTTTTAAACAGTTTTTGCCTTTTTGCTCCATTTCCTGTTTTTTTTTTTTGTTTTTTTTTAATATATCATTTTTGTTTTTCTATTTCGTTTCTGGCTTGTCATTGGTTTTTCGGTTATTATATTTTTTTTTACGTTATATTTTTAGGGTTGTTTTTATTTTCTTCTTTATATCTTTGTTCAGTTTCATCCTTCTTCTGTGTCTTTTCATTAATAAATTTCCTTCATAGTTTTATCGCCCCCCCTCCCCCCCCTCCCAAATTTAAATTTTTTTTTTCCGCCAGTTTGTTCTTCCTAATTTTATTACCTATCTCCCCTTCAGTTTCGTGTTTGCGTTTTCCTCCCGAATCTATTTCGTACGTCATTTATTATATTATTCAACGCATTACTGAATTTTATTACTTTTCTGTACCCGTTTCTTTCTTGTGTCGAATTTCTTTCACCTTTTGATCCGATCATGTCGGCCTTTGTAGTTTAATCCTCTTGCCTTTCTCCCTTTCTCTTCCTGATTTTCTCTACTTTCATCCCCATAAAAGAGGCTTACGATGAAAAGAAGAACTGTGGCACTACGATAAGGTGTGTCTTATATAGTCTCTACACACGAGGTGTACCCTATTACAATGCTATTTACCCCTCCCCCCTCCCCGTAATTAACGTCATAACGTTTAAAAACGGTTATTAAAAACGTTTATCGGTTTCTAACGTGAAATTCATAGCGGCACGAACGTTTTTGTGAGGAATGTTGGTTTTTGACATTAACTCGAGTACGTAATTACCTGCGGAAATATATCATTAATTTATACAAATGTTCGTATATTTGTCGATATAGTGGACATGGATAACTCATTTCATTCTTAAATACTAATTTCCTATGAATAATACGAAATAACTTTGTTTTATTTTTTTCTCATACCTAACTCGGATCTTTGGGAATAAATTGCTTTGAACAAGCGAGTCCAATCAAAATATTTTGATTTTATATATGCCCAAGGGCGCTCTCTATTTCTCTTCCTCAGACGCCTTCACCGCCTTTTCCTAACGCTGAGACGGGAAAGCGAGAGCAGCATGAGGAAGGATTAGGTGAAAATCCTCAGAAATTGGAGCGAAAAAATATTTATTAGGTTGGAGTAAGGATGAATACTCATTATCGCGCATGTTTTATTATTTACTTTCGCTTCGATGTAAGCTACAAGGAAAAGGAGTTTGCGTTCATTAAAAAAAGTTTTTTTTAATTTTGTTTACTTTAAATTTTAATTTTAAATTTCTCTGTCGAGATAACTCCTACAGGGTGGGCCACGAAAAGATTACGGTTTTTCTTTTGTTGTAGTTGAGCTGGAAATTGGAATTGGGAAAAATATATTGGTTGAAAACAAGAAAGTGTTGTCTGGAAATAAAATTTCGCTAACCCTTCAGAACTCAAAAGTATGACTCAAGTGCAGAGCCGTTTTAGGGCACTCTGGGCCCCCCTCCCCCAAAAAAAGACCAATCAGTCCATGACTTAAAAAAGCACACCAGGTCGTTACCTTTTCACCATGCAGAGTGATTCCTGCGTTTCATGAGGGTGTGGGGCGGTTTGTCCCCCCCCCCCAAATAAAAAATTCTGTGTATTCATGGCACCACTGACATAAACGTGAGCCTCATCCGTAAACCAGGTGTTATACAAGATTTCTAGATTGTCTTTCAATAGTCCAATGTCTGCACATTTCATTCGACGTCCATTTATCTCTGACAAAGCCTGAACAATTGGAATTTTACAGGGGAACAAATGCAAATCCATTTTTAACATTTGGCGAATGGATGTCCTGGAAATTTTCAATTGCTGACTTGCTTTTCGAGTTGGTTTTGTTGAGCTTCTTGTCATTGCAACATGAAGTGCTTTGACATTGTCAGGAGTCCGTACTGATAGTGGGCCGGGCCTTTTTTATTCAAGTATAGTTCCATTTTCTTCAAATTCTTTGTGTAACCTCAAAATTGTATTCCTGCACGGTGCCCACCTCGCCCCAAAGTGAGTCCTAAAACGCCTCTGCACTTGAGCCACACTTTTGAGTTCTGCGTACAGTACCACCAATTTTCTTTTTTGCTCTGTAGTCAAGTGACTTATCAACTATGTCTGAAGGGTTAGTGAAATATTTATTTCCGGACAGCACTCTCTCTTTTTCAACCAATATATTTTTCCAGTTTGTTTCCAGCTCGCCTGCAACAAAAGTAAAACCGTCATCATTTCGTGGCCCACCCTGTACAATATCTGGTGTTTTATATGTAGAGTCAACGTATGTAACGTTTTCCGTAGATTTTTTCGGTGAGAGTTGATCATGCGAGAAGTATAAATTCTCGAGTAAATGAAATACGCGTGGCGTTTACCGTAGAATTTTACCTAGATTGTTACGGTAATATAAAGGTATAATGTAACCTAGTAACCATAGTAGATAAACCTTAGTTTTGCTTTCATCGAATTGTTCATTCTAACGAAAGCCAAACATGTTGCCCCACCTTAGACCTACGGATGAACGTGGAATCCGACCCATGATCTACCGGTGAAGTCAGAAATTAGAGTCCTCGACTCGATTTCACGACCGTCCGATCAATAGCTTAGCGTCTTAACTACCATGCTAGCCAGGGTACCCATTTATCTACCAACCAGTATTTTGTATGGAAAGGTGTACAACTGGATGAGATGAGCACCGCTTGCCCTCATCGGAAATGGAACTAGGAGCAGGTAGATTCGTAGTCAACAATGTCAACCACTTCACCACCAAAGTTTTAGATATTTCTCTATATTTTGTGAGTCATGTTAAAAATACACTTTACTCCATAATTTAACGATTTGCTAACTTTCCTTTATACTGAAATACTTTCCAGGGTCCTAATCTTCCCCAGAGTAATTATAATCTTACATAAATTCGAATTATAATTACGTCTACGGATAATTTTCGTCATTACTAATAATATGATAATTATGGTATAGACATTAAAGTCGGATATCTTACTCGTCTCGTTCATTGAGCGAACGTATTTTTTTACTGTAACTTTAAATTAGTTACCCATAAAAATTGTAAAAAGTAATACTAATTTATTTAATCATTATTTTAATTAAAAACGCTCATAAAAATATTTCATAATTACGTAATTATAAAATGCGTAATTAGTTTAGTATATTGGTTTTATTATATTAAATATATTTAAGATAAATATATTTAAAATATTAACAGCCTCCCTTCGGGGAGTCAAAAAGAAAAAAAAATGGTGTCAATAATCCAGTAGAGTTGAAGCACCTTAAGCAGAAAAAAAAACAACTTTATTAACAACAGCTGTGGACTTTAATTTAAGGTAAACGTTGTTAATTTAACGTTAATCCTTTATAATATTTGTAACATTTTTAGTACGATTTTCCAAATGTTTACATCCATTAAAAAAAAATGGTGATAGAGGCTTTTGTATCCCCCAAGGAGGTGATCTGTTCATTCAATAAAACCCTTTATTATACGATCCCAATCTAATTCGAGGCGTGGGAACAATTAGACTCTGTTTTCAATTCTGTTTGCCTCATTTCCTAAACTTGATTTTAAATCGAATCAATTCTTATTTTTCTTTTAAGCTAAACTTTTGTTTAATATTTAAAAAAAACAACTCTGTTAATAACGCGTTGGTAAGAGGGACCAAACGGCGTTCAATCTGGTTTTAGCGGCTTTTATCATTCAAATATATATATATATATATATATATATATATATATATATATTCAACTGCAAAGAACACGCAGTATAAATAACGTAAAGAACGACGCTTGTATAGGAGATATTCCGCGCAAGACGAGAAAGAGAGAGAACGAAACAAATGAAAAAATGAGGTAACCACCCGGGAATTGAACCCGGGATCTTCCGATTGCCGGTCAGATGCGATACCATTACACCATGGGCCTCACTCTTCCGCGTCTTGCGCGGAATATCTCCTATACAAGTTTCGTTCTTTACGTTATTTATACTGCGTGTTCTTTGCAGTTGAATGTATATAATGTTACGGCATGCGGGAGGTGCCCCCTTGGGGCATTGGTTTCTGCGAGTATGTAGAAGAATTATGGCATTTGGAAGAGTGAGGCCCATGGTGTAATGGTATCGCATCTGACCGGCAATCGGAAGATCCCGGGTTCGATTCCCGGGTGGTTACCTCATTTTTTCATTTGTTTCGTTCTCTCTCGTCTTGCGCGGAATATCTCCTATACAAGCGTCGTTCTTTACGATATATATATATATATATGAATGAGGGGTCGCGCGTCTTAAAGTACCTAAGCGCCACCACAGGCGGAAACATGTTTTTGATGGATATCACGATTTTCACCCTTCCTCTGTCGCGTGGTTTGGGTTATAATGACCTTACGACACTAGAAATATGGTTGAAAACCTTATGAAACGAACTACTTTTTTCACCTCTATCGCCAGCCAAAAGTTCACCCAAAGTTCGACATAATAAGAAAATAATTTTTTTTTTTTAAATATATATATAAAATATGAAAATCTATTCCAAAAACGCATCAACATCTTCATTAGCATACTTAGAACTGTAATTTAACCAAAAATGAACGTTCTAGCTCAATTAATAACAGAGATACTATTGCCAGAATATTGCTGAACTTTGGAGGCGATTTCTGACGAATTTTAATTTTGGTGTGTGTGTGTGTGTGTGTGTGTGTGTGTGTGTGTGTGTGTGTGTGTGTGTGTGTGGTTGAAATTGCGAGCGTGAAGGTGCCCTTTGATCAGGTATTCAAGTGGTACTGGAAATTTGAGAATGTTACTCTATTGTCAGATAACAGTGCCTGCGTGGCTGTCGATGGTGAACATTTTGAAGAACTGGCGTGGCACCAGCGGTATGCTGATACGTTGCAAGGTATCGTAATAAGAGGCAACATACCACTTAATAGTAGCGTATGAAAGTGTGCCTGTGTCTTCTTGGAACACACTGTATATATACCATCATCAATACTCAGGACACAGATTCTTTGCGGGTCAAGATATACTGTATATAAACTCCTCGCTACTCCGACTTAATGCGGTGGTCGGAAGGTCGGAATAACCGAAAAGTCGGAATAGTGGGAGTTCTCACGTAAGCTTTCATGAATCTATCAGTTTATTACGAAAATCATATTGTTGTTTCCAACACGTTCTATATTATAATTTGTAATACTACTATTATAATACAAATCTATAAAATAAGAATAAAATAAATATAAACTATTTAGCTTACCCGTAAAATGTAAACAACTCATCAGATTATCCGTGCAATCGGTCTTGCAATGATGAAGGGGTTGGCTTGTTGACAGTGCTTAATTACGATACTTAATTACAGTAGTGTGTGTGTGTGTATATGTATATGTATATATTTGAAACAATCTCTTTTCTAAAAGAAAAACAAACAAGCCATTAATCACTAAATGTTTCAAAAATTTAGATTAAGGGAGTCGATCGTATTAGACTGGGCAATCTGGCGGTCTAGAGTCGGAATAAGAGAGCGTCTGAATACCGTGAGGTCGGATTACCGGGGACATATATATATATATATATATATATATATATATATATATATATATATATATATATATGAGAGAGAGAGAGAGAAACGTGTTTTCAATATTTTGCAAAAAATCTAAAAAAAAAAAAAAAATAATTTATTTTTTTAAATAAAAATTAGCAGCTTATTAACGTCTTTTTTTTTATTTAACTTTCAAGTACAAAACTAATTAAGGGAATTTAATTAATATACACCTGAGTTCTTACCTTATTATTAGGAGACTAATTAATTTTACTTTACAGTGAAAAAGATATAAGTCTACCGCGGAGCTTTTATCCTACAATTAATTTTAATTGTGGCATGTATTGTTTCCTAGAATTCATTGTGTTAATTATGCTACACACACACACACACACACACACACACACACACACACATATATATATATATATATATATATATATATATATATATATATATATATATAATATATATATACACACACTTTACTTCCTTCCTTAGCTACCCTGAAGTGAATCCTGGGGTCTTTGGTAGCTTATAACATCTGTAATATTTCTGCAATATATAATTGCACGCAAAACTTTGGGCACCCCCTTAAACTGTTAAAAAGTTTGAATTGTCATGCATCCGCAGAAGTATATAAATGCAATGTATATAAATATATACAATATATACATAAAGCTCTTGTCATATATTTATATAAAAATAATAGATAAATTGATATCATACAAAAATGTGTTGATTTCTGTTTCTGAAGACCGCAACACAAGAGTTCAGTATCTTTCAAATTAGTAATAACTCGTAGAACTTACAGTAAGCACGAATACATCATAAGGGTATGCAGTTTAGACTTGGAAATATGTACTACGTACAATTTAATTAGCGTTTCAGGTATGAGAACATCGATATCCTAATACAATGTCTAACGTGATGGTTTCTTCAAGAGAGCTTTCGGGACACTTTGGTCAGAAACCCGTTGACTTGCACAAGTCTCGAGAAGATTATAGGAACGTATGCAAGTGTCTCCATCTCCCTTTCAGTATGATCCAAATCATCATGAAGACACGTAAGCAGTTTAGTGTTGTTTTATCCTTACCAAGATCAGGAACGCCACAAAAAACTCTCCCCCACCGCTGCGAAGAAGATTGTCAAAGACGTTGCCAAGGGCCTCCCATTTACTTCTGAGGACCTCCAGTCGTCGGTTGAAGCAACAGGAACGTCCAATAAACGTAGAAGGAAGTGATATTGTCATAATCTTTTATAAAGATGTTAGTGAATACGAGAACCTTCCTCTCCTCATGACATCGTTCTCAGTTACCTTTGAGGAGTCAGTAAATAAGCTGCATCAGAAGTCTGTCTTAGCTTTATAAAAGTGTATCTAATAATGCACTTAAAAAAAACCTTCTTTTTTTTTATTTAAACCAAAATTTTTAGAGTTCAGACGAAATGAAGTAATGTGTGTGAAAGATTATTAGGTCCATTTTTGTTAAAAACTAAACTTAGTTTAGATTAAACACACACAGGATTACTGTACAGGGTGGCCCATAAGTCCCAGTCGGTTATAATTAAAGCGAAAATTCATCTAACGGAGCTCTCACTGACGTAATCTAATATACTATTTCAGAAATGAAGCCTTATATATATATTATAATATATATAATATATATATATAATATATATATATATATATATGTAACAGTTTTTTGCGCACACCTACAGGTCGCTACAATTGGTGTAGAACAATGCGGTTTTCACCATTCGATGCGTCTTTTTATTGTGCAGTGCCCATGCTAAAAAAAAAATTCCCTAACAAATCCTGCCCCCCCCCCCTTTTAGGGGTACAGTTCTTCCCATTTCTTCATTTTTAATCATAATTTTGGCACAAAATGGGGGAGGGGTGGGGTTAATGGGGAAACTCAGAAAAATAGATGCGATATATATATGTAACCAAAAAAAAATTAAAGTAAATCCTTTGCAAGGTGCCAGCCCCCTTCCCCCCTTGGGGGTAGTGGGGGTAAATGGGGGAAAGGGGTGGGGGAGGGAGTATTGGGGGAGAGGGGGGGGTTAATGGGGAAACTCAGAAAAAAAAATGATAACCAACATCGATTCCGGTCAGGAAGATCATACTTATCACAACTAATGGAACACTATAACAATATTATTGATGCACTCGAAACAATGAAAACTATGATTTGGCGGGCCGCAGGGCCCACAATTACTGTCGGTTCAGTTATTTGGTCAATAAAACTATAGAAATGAACGCAGTCATGAAAATCTTAGGCTTCAAATCCGAGCTCATTGTATTAAGATTTGTGAAGCTTTAGATTTTCATGGCTGCGTTCTTTTCTGTAGTTTTATTGAATGAATAATTGGTTTGCCAGTAACTGGAAGGCCGCAGGCACCCCAATTACTGAGGCCCAAGGTGAGAGGAATAGGAATGATATCCAGATAAAGGGCTACTGATGTTCAAAATAAAATACGCCGTAGGCCCACAATTCAGCCGAAGCACCGCAGATCTAGCAAAATCGGCGCGTAGCGCCGACCTTTTGCTAGTCGATTACTAAGGAAAGAATATTTGTCGAGATTCTTATATTTTCCACTTTGAGTAATCAATAAATATTTCTAAACTTATTAACTTTTTTACTGTGATTTTTTTTTGTCTATTTTCGTTTTAATTGTAACCGACTGGGACTTATAGACCACCCTGTATATTTACTTGGAAGTAATACTTTTTGAAATTTCTCACATGAAGTGAAACCCCTACCATTCCAAGTAAATATACTTTCACACGTGTTTAATCTAAACCAGATTTATTACGAAGATCAGCAAAACTTTGGGATCACTTTAACATATTGCTTCCCAAAGCATTCGGGAAGCAATATATTAGTGATCCCTCCTGGGAAGCAATATGTTAGTGATATACACTGGGAAGCAATATGTTAGTGATCCAAACTTTGGTCTAATAATTTTGAATACAGTAATGCGTTACTGTAAAATCCAAACGTTTTGTTAAATATCATAAAATAAAAATTTTGAGTCCATGTTTTGTGTATCCAAAGTTAATGAAAGAGAGTAAAAAAAATAGGTCCATAAAATATGACAAAAATTGTCGGTCACTGAATAAAAAATTTAAAATATGAACCCCCCCCCCCCCCTTTTTAAAATATTTATAATAATTGCACCTACGGGTTGGTATTTTTTTTTTTTTTACCCTTTCGTTCGTCTGCCACCATTGTTTCCCCCGTAGGAATAAAACCTTATGTTCATTCGTCTTTTCTAAAAAAAAATGAGAAATTTTGTCAGATCTTATTTTATGTACAAAAATACTCTAATATTTATTCTGAAAACATTACAGTTCTTTTTATAATATATATATATATATATATATATATATATATATAATATATATATATATGATGTGAACTTCCTTAATTAGAGAGAATATTCGTGAACCTTTGAATAATAATAATACAAAAGAATTAGGAGTATTTCAGTCAGTGCCAACAGAATGAATACCATTATCAGTGGTGTTTTATATGTTGCCAACCGAATTAGATTAAGAATTAACGTACAGTACGTAAGTCTTTATTATTCCTAACTACGGGAACGTATAAAGTTTAATTCTACAAAGCTCTTTAAGGCAGTTTTCAAAACGGAGTGCCACGAGTGCCTTTATAGGGGTGCCGCGAAATTCCATGGGAATGACAAAAATAAGTAATTGAAAACTCAAAACTTGAAGAACACGTAGTAACATACAGCTAAGTATTCAAGATAACGGGGAGTGTCTGCCCCCCCCCCCCATAAAAAAACAAAACAACTTTTGCGGTTAGAAGACCCAGGAATATAATGTGTCGACGAGGGTACTCCTAAATCCGAAAGGCAAATTCGACATTTGGCTCTCAGTAACTCCAGATGGAGGGGGTGCGCGTGAAATAAAGGTCTGATAAAGAACCTATTTTTCTTTCTTCTCCACGAAGCCAACCCGTAGGGCAAAGCCTCGAACTTGACCTCCGAATGAAACTGCATCTTCACCCAAAACTTTTGACAGGTAGCAAAGTAAGAATTATGTGGATTAAATGTTGGTTCGAATGCAGGGGGTTAATAACGTAAAAATACCTCTGGACACGAAAACGTTAGGAGTTCCCCTTGGGTCGTGAAATGTCGGCAGACTGTTAACTTTATCATGTCGTAGCCGAGTTATGAACACCCTGGTCTTCGAATCAGAGGGCCCGGGTTCGAATCCTGGTACAGAGAGAAATGCGAAAAAGTACTACTACAGTACATTAAATCTGAGAACTTTAAATCAAGTTTTTATAAATAAATCACTCTATAATGCCATTATTCCAGTCATGCCCATTCATGCATTTTTCAAAGACTTCAGCCAAAATTATTAAATTTTGAAGTGTAACAAACCAATTTCATTTCCAATATTTAAAACAATTCAAATTGCTTTTCAGAATTTTTTAAACTGGATAGAGGGGCGAAAACATTAAGTTTTATTTATTTTACGTGGATCATACCACACACACACAGGGCCTATCAGAGGTGGGGCTAGGAGGGCCATTTGGCCTGGCCTCAAGCTTAAGGGGGGCCTCAAATTTAGAAACTTTCAGGTTTGAACATAATGTTTTGCAGTGAAAGTAATAATTGGGTTTAGCTATGGGCCTCAAAAGCTGGAAGTGGCCCGGGCCTCTCTGGACCTCTGAGAAGGCCTACACACTACACACACACACACACACACACACACACACACACACAGTAACTAGAAAATGCCCAACACGCAGTGTTCTCCCTTTTGTGTGTGTGTGTGTAGGTGAAATATATATATATATATATATATATATATATATATATATATATATATATATATATATATTATATCATATATTTTTTCAAGTGTATGATATATAGTATAATAATTGTTTTTCGGGATAGCTTTGGTTTTTCCGTTCGGGGCATCTACAGTAATTAGTTCACTCCCTTCGGGTATATTTGTCTCACTCATCGAAGAATTATTTCGGGATAGAAAGTATAGATTTTATCAAAGTTTATTTGCAAATTGTGAGTAATTATGAATAATCATAAGAAATTCGAATGAATATTCAAGGAAGTAATATGATAAAGGCGGGTTGTTCTCCTCTTTCGAGTCAAGTAAGCCATACCTCAACCAAAATCATTATATTTTGTCTAATTCTTCTTTAGTGTTCGAATCCCCGCTTTCATCAAGCTACACGCTATTTTATATTCTAATGGGGTAAAGGGTGTTTACGTAATTTTGGGGGGGGGGGGAATCGAAATGGATGCGCTATTATTATAAACAGTTACTTTGGAAATCCTATGTTATGAATAATTTAATTTAACATTATATAACTAGTAGGTTTCCCCTATACACACACACACACACACACACACACACACACACACACACACTGTATATATTTGTGAGAGAGAGAGAGGTTAAAGGAGACTAAAGCAAGAGGTTGAAGTATATAACAGTAAAGACAGATTGAAGGGTACTCGTAGCCAATGTTTGGTGAAGAGGAATTTCATGGCCTCAAGTTGTTATTTTTTTCCCACAACTAAAATACTTCCTCATTTAAGAAATTAAAAAAAAATATCTCCTAAAAAATGGGTTATACATATTTTCTGATTAAAATAATAATAATAATAATTATTATTATTATTATTATTATTATGATTATTATTATTAGCATTATAAGTAGCAGTTATTTAGGGTCCTTCAGCTGTCAATGCTTCATTTAAATGCTTTACTGGTATGCCATTCTTTCTGCAAGAGAGGCGTGGCATTCGAAACATCCTTCTAAAAGGAAGTTGAAAAGACTATAATATTATTATTATTATTATTATTATTATTATTATTATTATTACAAGATATTTTTACTCTTTATAAAATTCAATTTCATTCATAATTAAAAAGAAGTTAAAAAAACAAACTTGAAGTAGGGGTGAGACTGTTTTCCGAAACGAAAGATCTCTTGGTTTCGTACCCTTCTGTTCGTTTGTTCCCTTCTTTCTCGTTTAGAGTCGCCCCACCTTCATTATTTTCTACTAATTAATAGGTAAAATGTTTATTTGGAAGCCGCGCCAGTCTTACTTTCCAGTTTGGGGAAGTTGTGGGAGTGGGGGGTGGGGGATGTTGTTTTCCACACCAAATTCAAATTCATGTTGTAACGAGTTTTTCACTAATGGTATTATCTCTATTAATATCAGTGCCATTATATAAGCATAAAGCCTTCATATTTCATGAACGCAGTTCAGACCGTGTTACTATATATATTATATATATATATATATATATATATATATATATATATATACAACTGCAAAGAACACGCAGTATAAATAACGTAAAGAACGACGCTTGTATATAATGTTACGGCATGCGGGAGGTGCCCCCTTGGGGCATTGGTTTCTGCGAGTATGTAGAAGAATTACGGCATTTGGAAGAGTGAGGTCCATGGTGTAATGGTATCGCGTCTGACCGGCAATCGGAAGATCCCGGGTTCGATTCCCAGGTGGTTACCTCATTTTTTCATTTGTTTCGTTCTCTCTCTCTCGTCTTGCGCGGAATATCTCCTATACAAGCGTCGTTCTTTACGATATATATATATATATATGTGTGTGTGTGTGTGCATATATATATATATATATATATAGAGAGAGAGAGAGAGTCACAAGGACAAGAGGAAGCCTCAAAGACCTTCCGGTCCACTCTGGGAGGTTCCTGTTATTAACAAGTTTATTTTTCTTTCAATTATCCTAGCAGTAGTAGGAAAGTAAGGCTCTCTCCCCACCCTCGCTCCCTCCCTGCTAGAGGCAGGTACGGAAAAAGGTTGAAGAAAATACCTTGACCCTGGTAAAGTAGCCAAGGAAATTTCACAGGAAAGTGGAGAATATATAAAAAGCTCTATAATTAGCATGCCCACAGAGACACCGTGCAAACGAACTGCTGCAGAGTTACGTTATGTTTTAGTCTTAAACCATGAGAGTATTCAGTACTTTGTCTAGCCTATTTTTAAACACATTTACACTTTGGTTGGAAACAACCTCTGAGGGAAGTTGGTTCCAGATATTAACTATTTTATAGGAAAAGAAATTCCCGCAGACAGAGGTCCTAAATGTCTTTAGTTCCAGTTTAAACTCATTATTTCTTGTCGGATTGGCATTAAGTGAGAATAAGTTTCTGTAATCTACCCTGTCTATTCCATTGAGCATCTTGAAGACTTGAATAAGCTGACCACGCAACCTCCTCGTCTCTAAGGTAAACAGATTTAGGCGCTCCAATCTCCGTTGGTAGTTTTGCATTCTCATTGAAGGGATCAATTTTGTAGCCCTTGCTTATACTCTTTCTAACCTCTCTATGTCCTTCCTGAGGGATGGAGACCAAATCTGTGCAGAGAGAGAGAGAGAGAGAGAGAGAGAGTTACAAGGAAAAGAAGTACCTCAAAAGGCCTTGCGGCCCATACCGAGGAGGTACCAATGGCAACGGGTGCCAGGGAAAATTTTCTACACCCTCAAATAGTGTGCAAGATTTGGTCTAACCTTTTCTTGAAATGATCCACAGAGGAACTGTTCACAACTTCTGAAGGTAACCTGTTCCACGTGTCACAGATCTTATACGTAAAGTAATTCCCACACACACTAGTCCTAAACCGTTTCAAATCCAACTTCCAATCATTGTTGCGAGTTGGGTTATCATTTAAACTAAACATGCTTCTAAAATCGACATCGTTGAACCCGCGTAAGAGCTTGAAAACGTCGATCAGTTGACCGCGCAGCCTCCGAGTTTCCAGCGAAAACAAGTTCAGGGCGCATAACCGTCGATTGTAGCCCATATGCCTAACGGAAGGGATTAACTTTGTGGCCCTCCCCTGCACTCGCTCCAGCCTCTCAATATCTTTCCTGAGGGTGGGCGACCAGAACTGCACAGCATACTCCAGGTGCGGCAGAACCAGGGAATTGTACAGTGAGCGCACAATCTCCTTGTTCCGAGAGAGAGAGAGAGAGAGAGAATTTGTTTTTTAATCGTATGTAATATGTAAATTTTGCCTGATTAATAATGGAAACAGTGTTTTTTCCTTAGCACGTAAAAAGCCTTTAAACATCTTATTTTACTCGTTAATAACCATTTGCAAGTACAACGAGGTACGCCAAAGCTATACATAGGAAGATGAGTTTGCATTATTAATACCTTAAGTGAAACTAACAATACAGAGGCTATTCAGATCAGCTACCTTCGTACTTTCATGGTTTAATGTAGTTAAAATGATGAAATATTAATTGCATATCCACCTCAGTCACCCTTTTAAATATTTTGAAATTGTTTAAAATTGTCACCCTTTTAAGTTGTTTTAGAGATATAACGGCTAATGGATGGATATACAAACGAATAGACGGATAGTTATTTGGACTTTATAGATTCTTTCCATAAAGCCATTTTTCTCTTGTCTGCGTTTGCGCACACTGAAAAATTATCAGACAATGCTACAGTATATTGATAACAAATAACTGAACTTTTAACAATAAAACACAATTATAAATTGTGGTAGACTATTCTAATATAATTTAAATAGCTAGATAATTATAGTGGTGACTGAAGGGTTCAAACGCCTTTTCTCAACCTTTCTCTAAAAATTAAGCAAAATTTGGAGCTATTGAAGAATAGGGACCCCAGCCTTCTTTAGTTAGTTTTATAAGGCTAACTAACGAAAATATCATGACCTAACCTAACCAATCGTCAAGGGCGTACAATTAACCTAACGATTGGTTAGGGTAGGTCGTGATATTTTCGTTAGTTAGCCTTATAAACCTAACTAAAGAAGGCTGGGGTCCCTATTCTTCAATAGCTCCCAAAATTTAGATAAAGTCAAAGATTCGTATCAAAATATAAAATTCGCAGACTCCACGTTAAATTTAGTCCATTCCTTTCCAATATCATTACAAAACAGTAAAAATAGCAATGTAAACATTTAAATGAAATTTACACTCGATAACTGTTTACTTTATTTCTTAGAGACATCTTTCTTTCTTACTGTGACTGAGGATAGAAGCATTTAGTGTTTGTTTCATGAACATTAAAGTAATCGTAAAATGTTTTAAAAGCCGAGATCCTTTCATCGATCTTTTTATTAATGCGCTATCATTAGTATAGATTACGGTAATGTATCATTTTTATTCTTTACAATCTCCTACACAGGCAGCCGCTTTTGTTATGAGAGTATTGAGCCATTTGAATGAGAACCAGGAAAATAACATTTAGAAAGGGGGACAAGATGGTCTCTTGTTGAACTCCACATAAACATAAAATATTCAGAAACACATTATTCCTTTTATTGTAAAGATTTGTTTAGAATGAATGCCAGTGTATATATATGTATGTATATATATATATGTATATATATATGTATATATATATGTATATATATATGTATATATATATATATGTGTGTATATATATGTGTGTATATATATATATATTATATATATATATATATATATATATATATATATATATATATATATCCTTAGACGAAACTATTAAGTTCCCTTTTCTTATGAGTTTTCGATGATTTCAAGGTATCTCTAGATAAAATTAATTGAACTGTATGTACATTATAGTAATACTTAGTAGAGCTTTCGATTAGTTTAATTACTTCTGAAATCCTTTGCTGACCACAAGGTTCTTGCACGTGTCACTTAAAATTTTATTCCATCCCTTTATTAACGGACCTGGTTTACATGTTTATTGGCAAACCAATTCATACTTGTGTTTTGATGCAGCACATGGAGCTAATCTCGTCGGAATAAGATAACTGCTTTTGTGGAAAGTGGAAGTACTTTATTGCTAGAAAGTTCCAAAAATTGTTTCACCACTTTTTACATGCTATAGAATTGATTCGCCTCTCATATAATGATAAATTTCTAACTTCTGATGATGACATGTAGCCCTAGACCATAACGTTGTTCCCCCCCTCCCCATCACTTACCTTAGAGAAAACACAATCTGGGCATAACCTTCCTCTCGAACTAGTTCTTCTTTCCCTTTGGCTGTACTTTCGGAACATATTTTTCTAAGATTTCTAGCGTGTTTTTTCCCAAGGTTATTAGCATTTCTTCGGTTGTTTTATCCTCTAAGACTCTTTTCCATTCTATTTGTGCCATGTGGGATCTGATTTCTTCCCAGTTTATAGTCTTAGAGTTTAGATTAAAAATCTCAAAATTGCTTCTTTCTTCAGTATGAGTATTTTCTTTTAGTGTTCTCGCCATACTAGTGGATTGATACCTTGATAATGTTGTGGTCTGATATTTTTGTTGGCGTTATTTGTATATCATTGGCTAAGTTGGTTGGTGTTATTCGTGAATACCAGGTCTAAGCAGTTATTTTTTCCGGTGTTATATGTTATCTCCTGTGTTAACATAAATTCATTTGTTAAAGCTATCAACATTTTTGCTTGTTCCTGGTCTTCTCTTGTGCCCCCTTGTCCTAGTGTATATATCATACATTTTTTCCCATTCTTTTGTATTTTACGAATATAAATGGTAAATTAAAATCACCTCAGAGTATAATATTTGGGGATGGGGTGTTTAAGCACTTTATTAGATTTCTGATGTTAGCAATGGCTTCAGGGAATTTTGCAGTCGGAGTGTTCGTAGGTCTGTAGATGACTATTAGTATCACGTTAAGTTTTTCAATTTTTACTGCTAGGAGCTCCACGTAGCTGTGTGATTTATTTATTATTGTCTCTGTCATATGGCCCTCACGTACGTACATAGCACAGCCACCTTTTCGTCTTTCTGTTCTGTCAGCTCGTAGTATGTTGTAACCATCAATTTTTATTTCTTTTTTATCTATGCAGTATTCGCAGTTTTCACAATCTCCTTGGCAGTCTTTAAAATGTGTTTCTGTGAGGCATGCGATGCCCGTCCTTGTCTCTACTATAAATCTTTTCAGGTTTGAAACTTTGTTTATCGTGTGGTTTGGTCTTAGCCATTGAATATTTACCAGGACTATATTTACACTATGTTTCCCGTTTTGAGTTGTCCTTCGAGTGTTCCAAATTCAATTTCCTTCAGTGTCGCGTGTTTTGTGTTCCTATGGTCCTCCAAAAAAAGCTCCGTTTCCGATTACCTGTTTTGGTAGTTTCTTGCTTGGTAACGGATCGGCTCGGAGGTTTTCAGCTATGTCGATTGTATGTGCTGAATGAGGCTTAGTAGCCGTATTGTGTGTGCGATGTCGAGAAAATTTGCTTCTTGGTTTGTATTCATAGGTTTCCTGCCGTTTTTCCTATTGTCCCTCGAGTTTGTTGGGAAGTGATGATAGCATTTTTTTACCATATTCGCAGACCCCCTGCCTTGCATAGTCGTTGCAAATGGTGGGATGCTAAAATTTGCAGCTGTCGCCAAATTTACAGTGACTGTTATTATAATAGAAATTGCACATGGTTGGCTGCTTATATACACACACACTGTCCTTCCTTATATCTGCAAAAGACCTTTGCATAGTATATGCATACAGTTCCTTCCACATTACCACTCGGGGCCTTTGTTGTTTTTGTTGTTCGTTTCATTTCCTTTGTCGGAGATAACCTCAGTCTAATATCGTGATTTCCCACTTGTTTTTTCGCTATTTGCTCTCTTCACTCTGGTATTCTCCAACTGATCAACGTATGTTTCATTTAACGCTTTTGTTACAATAATTTCTTTCGCCCTCTTTGTGTGTCGGTATTCCGACATGTGACATGTTTGTATCTGCTTCACTTTTCTTCGTCTCCTTTCCTCTTTCTTTCTACTCATCATATATTCTCTTC
The DNA here is from genome assembly GCA_023014485.1 of Bathynomus jamesi. NCBI lineage: Eukaryota > Metazoa > Arthropoda > Malacostraca > Isopoda > Cirolanidae > Bathynomus > Bathynomus jamesi. The sequence goes on along the minus strand of JAJOZX010006820.1, from coordinate 135,705 downwards.
TTTCGTTGCTTTCCTCACTATCTTTTTCTGTTTTATAGACTGTAAACGAATTTATTTCCGTTATACGTCTTTCACAGAAATATTTTATACCATTCAGTTATTTGACACTTGCTATAAGAGTGATAGCTTCATCTTTCCACTTCAGGCAGTTAAAATCGAAGAAAAATTGACAAAGATCACATCTAATTGCCCTAGATTCATAGGTTGCATATTATATTATATATATATATATATATATATATATATATATATATATACACATACAACTGCAAAGAACACGCAGTATAAATAACGTAAAGAACGACGCTTGTATAGGAGATATTCTGCGCAATACGAGAGAGAGAGAACGAAACAAATGAAAAAAATGAGGTAACCACCCGGGAATCGAACCCGGGATCTGACCGGCAATCGGAAGATCCCGGGTTCGATTCCCGGGTGGTTACCTCATTTTTTATTTGTTTCGTTCTCTCTCTCTCGTCTTGCGCGGAATATCTCCTATACAAGCGTCGTTCTTTACTATGTATATATATATATGTGTGTGTGTGTGTGTGTGTGTTTTGAAACGATGCGAGTTTATTTTACCAACAAATTTATATACAGCTGAAATGGCAAAGCTCTTTTCAAAGTGCAGAAATTTTTTTCCTCATATAATGCGCTGTTTGTCGGAATTCCTCATTTCAGGGACGTATTTTTCACTGAAACATTCTTGTACAGAAACGTTTGCTCCCAACTAAAAAGAACGTTTCTGAATCAAAATGAGCTTGCCTCATTTCATATCGCTGTTAAAATGGTTTAGAAAGCACGTCATTATTATTATTATTATTGTTGTTGGTGGTGGTGTTGGTGGTGGTTTATAGGAGACATTCAAGGAAATATATTTTTTTGTTGTTGCTATTCGCAATGATGTAATTTTCACTTAAGTGTATTTTCTGGCAATATCTTTTTTTTGGCTCTTGTTATGGTGTTCAATAAACGAGAGAGAGAGAGAGAGGGAGAATTTCGAAACTGTAGTGAATAAGTAATTTTATTACATTTATTACAATAACTTATTACATTTATTACAATAACTTATTACATTTATTACAATAACTTATTACATTTATTACAATAACTTATTACATTTATTACAATAACTTATTACATTTATTACAATAACTTATTACATTTATTAAATAATTTATTACATTTATTATAATAACTTATTACATTTATTATAATAACTTATTACATTTATTACAATAACTTATATTGATGAATGATAATGTAATAAAGAAACAATGTCAAAAAAGTTAAAACAAAAGTTGAGAAAGTTAAAGAAAACAGTTTTCAAAAGCTCTCTATTTTCTCTACAAAACAGAGCTGGACACTCGCTACAATTCACCGTTTGTATGTTAATGGTGATGACTCGTAAAAGTCTGTTTTACAGTTACCACCATTTCTCGCATTGTTCAGACCCTGGCTGGTCTTACATTCTTTTTACTTTCAATATCTTTGAAAGAAGTTTTTAAAGAAAATATACGCATAAATTACCGATAATAATAATTCACCAAGTTTCTTTCGACCCCAGTATAAACAGCATAAAGAAATCACTTTATCGAAATTGGATTTAACTTACAGGGTGACTCAAAAGTCCCGCCTCAAAGGTATTTATAGTGTAGTTATTTTTGAGGCAAGACTTTTGAGTTTCCCTATATTTAACAGCGAAATACTACGTGTTAAAAAAAAAACGAGCGGAAGGTGTAACCTGCGCAGGAACATCATAGAAGTCATCATTAATGGTGTTTATTATTATTGATGTTGTAGACCAAAATGAATTACCAATTTTAATGACTCAAATTCCATTATGCGATAATGAGCCAAACTAATGAGCTATTAATGGTGCTTATCGAAAAGTTATACCTTTCTCTCCCACCCAACCCCCCAAAAAAGTTTGGCCCTACTTTCTTCTGCTTCTTCTTCTTCTGCTTCCTCTTCTGCTTCTTCCTTTTATTCTTCTTTTGTTTCCTCTTCTTATTCTTCTTCTGGTTCCTCTTCTGCTTCTTCTTCTTGTATTATTCAGTGTTGCCTCTTGTTTTTCTGTCCCGTTCTTTCTTTTTTGAATGTAAAGATAAGCAGAAAACGATATCAGATTTCTTCCGAATCGGTTATGCTTCTTTAACGACCTTGCAACTCGATTCAACCCTGAATTTACATTGATAGCTTTCGAAAGGGGAGTAAACTTAATTTCGTTTCAAAGTTTTACTTTTTTTCTTTAAGCAAGTGTGTATATAAATTTGTAATAAACTGCGGGAATTTGGTTTATATCTTGTTGATGAATTGCTGTGTGTGTATATTATATATATATTATATATATATATTATATATATATATATATATATATATATATTAAAGGTTGAAAAGGTTGGTTTATACCTTTTTATTATGTGTAAATATTTCTTTTAAAATTTTACGTGTCACTGAAAAAAACTATTTGATTGTAATGACCCAATTATTTGGTAATTAAGTTAAATTATTAATTCAACCATTTAAGTTCGAATATTTGGATTGATTGTCATTGGTAACACGCGGTTAACGTATACTTGTACAGCTTCGGAAGAAAGTTCAACTACAAACGTGATATGTCTAAAAAATTTTACTAATAAGTAATTTTTTATTATTATTATTCCTTTCACCAAAAGAAATTTTTAATAAAATTATCCCAAGTAAAAACCACAAATTACTAATTACTAATTTTTTTTATAGTTCTTAAAATTTTATATTAGTAGGCGAACTTTTTACCGAAACTACATTACTTCGGTATTACAACCAAGGTTTTTGGATAAATTGAAACAACTCCAGAGCGAGAAAACTCCTCTTTGGAATCTATATCAAAAAGAAAAATAATAATTATAATACCCTCCATTTCCAAAACGCAAGAAGATGCCTCCATCCCAGTGAGGGTATTTTTAAGATACCAAAAAGACTCCACAGCCATTTGGAGACCATCTTTCTAGAGATATTGCCTCCTAGTTCCTCTAGACTCAAAAATACTCAAAGTAATTAAAGTTTTTAGACATGAAAGAAATTACCTCACAGAAATATACAAGTTCGTAATTATTAATTACAAAATTAACGTGAATGATTTCGCCTAATTTAGAATTTTAATTGAAGGATTGCAGTGAAATTTAGCGAAATACTGGGTATATATATACTTTTCGGTAAATCG
>JAJOZX010006820.1:87500-127500 GCA_023014485.1 Bathynomus jamesi | reverse complement strand
GAATATGCTCTCACTTGCCATTTCTCAGATATTCCCACTATAGTATTTTATTACTGTGGAACGATTTTTAGGAGCGGAAGCTAATTTTAACCTGTGTTTGAACTGGCATTATATATATATATAATATATAATATTATATATATATATATATATATATATATATATATATATATATATATATATGAGAGAGAGAGAATTTTTAGGATACAGACAGACTGCATGCGAGTAACGACATTAATGGCGTTGCATAGACTTAAGACAATTTATTTTACTTAAAATCATTCAACATCATAAAAATTATTATAATGAAGGTTAGGTTACGGTAATTTAGTTACCGTTAGGTTATTTACATTAGTATTTTACATTAGGTCAAATGTCACCATCTAGCATCTACAATAGAAAAATGTGAAAAACGTTTGTATGGTGTATATATATATATATATATATATATATATATATATATATATATATATATATATAACGTAAAGAACGACGCTTGTATAGGAGCTATTCCGCGCAAGACGAGAGAGAGAGAACGAAACAAATGAAAAAATGAGGTAACCACCCGGGAATCGAACCCGGATCTTCCGATTGCCGGTCAGATGCGATACCATTACACCATGGGCCTCACTCTTCCAAATGCCGTAATTCTTCTACATACTCGCAGAAACCAATGCCCCAAGGGGGCACCTCCCGCATGCCGTAACATTATATACATTCAACTGCAAAGAACACGCAGTATAAATAACGTAAAGAACGACGCTTGTATAGGAGCTATTCCCCGCAAGACGAGAGAGAGAGAACGAAACAAATGAAAAATGAGGTAACCATATATATAGGTAGAGGGGGCGTCAAAAATAAGGGAACACATTTGCTGAGTCATGTCTGGCCACAGTTTCACTATTATGAAAGTTTAAATTCGTCTCATTCCAAACATTTTACTTTTATTCATTTCTTTTCTTTGGTATGATTGAAAACTCTTGGTTGTTTACATCTGACAAAATTCTTCAAGTTATAAATTGATACGCCATTTTCCAGAAGGTAGCTGAATTTGTTAATGTTGGGATGAGCTCTCTGTGTGTATCTTAAAGATTGTCACCAGAAAACACACACACACACACACACACACCATATGAATTCCTAAAATCTGATGTGATACATTTATCAAGTATAAAATTAGAATAGCATCTTCTAGAATTCATGCACGATGACTGTAACCTTTCTTAAAATGCAAAAAACTAGGAAGATAGATAAAATATTTACTCCGTTTGACTTTGTAAGGTTTTAGGACGAAGACGTAGAACTTAAGAGACAGTTCGATACGACTTTTCGGTCACAGGACGAAAAGCTTGCTTAGAACTAGTCCCTGAAGACATACTAAAGCCCACCTTTCATATATGTGTAAAGGTGAAGTTTATCGAAATGCCGCTTTCTCTCTTCAAGCCTATATTTAACAGCAAAGTCATTAGAAAACGTTATTTTCAAAATATTCAGCGAAGCTGTTTGTGCGTTAATACCATCAATGACCCCAAAATATTTTATGTAAAAGTATGAAAGTAAATTAATGCCCAAAAACTCAGTAGTGGAATTTCTTCGCCTCCCCAACCCGCCCTCAAGCATAAAACATTCATTAACAACGTCATAGACTCTTCATAACTCTGTTTCCGTTAAAACGATAACGTTTTGGGGCTGTTTAACCTCCTTCGTATAACGGCAAAAAGTCACATTAAAATTATTTCATACTTTTATAGGGTGTCAACATGCTAATTGTAAGACCAACATCAATGAAATAAGTAAGACATTTTCTTTTACTGCCTCCCTATATACATTAGCTTAGCCAGGATTTGACAGAGGGAGAGTTTTTCTACATAGGTTTTATTATAATTTTAAATGCCTAAATAAAATTTATGTATCTGTTGTCTCTTTGAGAGAGACATTTTTTCTAACACCTGATGACCCCTTGTCGACGCCGTTACTTATATATATATATATATATATATATATATATATATATATATATATATATATATATATATATATATATATATATATGATAAGAATGAACTCAGAATGGTTCCCTGAGGTTTATGATATATATGTATATATATATATATATATGGAGTGCCACGTTTCTGAAAAAATGCAGAGAGCATTGCCAACCGCTATACTTACTATGAAGGAAATCACTCGACACAGGACAAATTTCACTCCCCTTAAAGAACGCGAACATTGCCCCCTATTTAAAGGTGGTAACAGAGCAATGCCCAAGAATTATTGGCCAGTGGCTTTCACCTCACATCTTATAAAGTGTTTTGAACGTATAATTAGAGGCAAAACTACCTACTAGTAACTTACAAGAAAAAGACTTATACAACCAAAATCAACATGGCTTCAGGGCTGGAAGATCATGCCTATCACAGCTACTAGACCACCAGGAGAAAATATTGGAAACATTGTGTCGAGAACAAAACATTGATGTAATATATACAGACTTTGCTAAAGCCTTCGATAAATGTGACCATGGAATCATAGCACACAAACTTAAGAATACAGGAATTACTGGAAAGCTAAGAAGGTGGATATTTAATTTCTTCACGCAAAGAATACAAAGAGTGGTGGTAAACGGAGTTAAATCGGAAGTCTCGGAAGTCGTGAGCTCTGTCCCACGAGGGACAGTATTAGCTCCCTTGCTGTTCATAATAATGATTACAGATATTGATTCAGATATTAAGGACAGTATTGTATCATGCTTCGCAGATGACACGAAGATATGTAAGGAAATATTGAATGAAGGTTTCATAAGAAGATTTCAAAATGACATTGAAACATTATTCCAGTGGGCCGAAGACAACAATATGAAGTTCAACTAAGAAAAATTCCAACTTTTAAGATATGGTAATAACAAGGAGCTACAGGAAAAAGGGTACAAAACTATGCAAGCCAAACAGATAACACCAAATCCACAAGTCAGGGATCTTGGAGTAATAATGTCGTCGGATGCAGAATTCAGAGGGCACTATAACATCAAAATTACAACTAGAAAAATAATGGGAATCATCTGGAGGAGCTTCCGCAGCAGAAAAGCAAACATCATGCTCAAATTATGGAAGTCTAGTCCTACCAGTAATTGAGTATTGCTCAGTACTCACAAGCCCATACAGAAAACGAGACATTGCGAACATTGAAGCTATACAAAGGACTTTTACATCTAAGATAGAGGAAACGGAAGGTGAAGACTACTGGTCTCGTCTACAATCCCTGGAACTGTACTCTCTCGAAAGAAGGCGCGAGCGGTACACAATAATATACATATGGAAAATACTTGAGGGCTCTGTCCCTAACCTTAAAAATGAAGTAGAAACAAACTGGAATGAGAGAAGAGGCAGATTTTGTACGGTTCCAGCTGCGATGGGACAAGGGGCCATGGAAACGAAGATGGAAAATACCCTCAGAATACAAAGCGCAAAGCTTTTCACTATCTTACCAAAAGAAGTGAGGAATCTCCAGCACACCGACCTGAATAACTTCAAGAACCAGCTGGACGAATTCCTGTGCAAGGTCCCTGACCAGCCATGCGTGGTTGGCTACGAGGGCAGGAGGAGATCAGACATCAAATCCCGCAAATGAGATCCTGAACCGTCATTCAAACTCACCTAAAGCAACCTAAAGTAAGTATGTATATATAAAGACCTAAGAAATGGCAAGGCCCCACAACCAGATGATGTACCAGCAGAACTTCTGAAAAGTCTTGAAGGTGATGCTGGAGAGGAGGTGAATGCATTGTGCCGAAACATGTATGAAAGTGGAGACTGGCCTGCTGACTTCATGAGAGTTTCTATGATTATTATCCCCAAGAAACCGAGAGCCACCAAATGTTCAGAATTTCGAACCATAAGCTTGGTTAGCCATGCATGAAAAATAATGCTGAGGATACTAACCAGAAGATTAACGAACATAGTTGAGCAGTACATTGGAAGGGATCAGTTTGGATTTAGGTAAAAATGCGGAACAAGAGAAGTTATTGGTATTATGAGAATGATGGGAGAGAGAGTGCTGGAACGTGATCAGGAAATGTTTGTTTTATTGACTTTGAAAAAGCTTTTGACAGAGTCAAATGGAGGAAACTAATGGAACTATTGAAGAATATTAATGTTGACTGGAGGAACCGTAGGCTGATAAAAAATCTCTATCTTGGGTAGACTGTGAATGTTAGAGTTGCAGGAGGAGAATCGGAGCCTGCATTGGTTGGGAGAGGGGTCAGGCAAGGATGCTCCCTGTCCCCCGTGTTATTTAACATCTATGCGGAAGCAATGATAATAGAAGCACTCTCAGATCTGGAAGATGGAATCAGAGTGGGAGATAAATTAGTCAGATATGTAAGGTTTGCAGATGACAAGGCATTTGTTTGTAGTACTGAGGAAGGACTGCAAAGAATGGTCAATAGCTTGACAACAACTGCGGAAGAATTCGGAATGAGAATTAATGAGACCAAGACAAATGTAATGAAAATTTCAAGAAGGAAAGGAGCACAAATGAACCTAACGATAGGAAGTCGGACCTAAGAAGAAGCTGAGCAGTTTAAATATCTGGGAAGTTTATTAACCAACAATGGAGATTGCAATTAGGAAGTAAGATCTAGAATTGGTATGGGTAAGGTAGCTTTTGATAGACAGGAAAGACTACTTACAGGTAAATTCAACTTGAAGCTGAAGAAAAGGTTAGTAAAAAGCTTGATATGGAGTGTGGTACTGTATGGAGCAGAAACATGGACACTGAAAACAACTGAAAAGAAACTCCTGGAAAGTTTTGAAATGTGGATTTGGAGAAGAATGCTAAAGATAAGCTGGAGGGAACACCAAAGTAATGAGGAAGTACTCGGAAATGTGTTGAGAGGAGAAGGATTGTTGAGGGAGGTGATCATGAAGGTAGAAGGCCGAGGGGAAGGAAAAGGAAAGTAATGCAGGATGATTTGAAGGCAGGCAGGAGCTACCATGAGATGAAAAGGATAGCTCAGGATAGAACACTTTGGCGGAACACATGAGTTGGACCTGCCTGATAGGAAGAACACGATGGATTATATATATATATATATCGTAAAGAAACGACGCTTGTATAGGAGATATTCCGCGCAAGACGAGAGAGAGAGAGCGGAACAAATGAAAAAATGAGGTAACCACCTGGGAATCGAACCCGGGATCTTCCGATTGCCGGTCAGACGCGATACCATTACACCATGGACCTCACTCTTCCAAACACCGTAATTCTTCTACATACTCACAGAAACCAATGCCCCAAGGGGGCACCTCCGCATGCCGTAACATTATATACCTTCAACTGCAAAGAACACGCAGTATAAATAACGTAAAGAAACGACGCTTGTATAGGAGATATTCCGCGCAAGACGAGAGAGAGAGAACGGAACAACTGAAAAATGAGGTAACCACCTGGGAATCGAACCCGGGATCTTCCGATTGCCGGTCAGACGCGATACCATTACACCATGGACCTCACTCTTCCAAACGCCGTAATCTTCTACATACTCGCAGAAACCAATGCCCCAAGGGGGCACCTCCCGCATGCCGAACATTATATACCTTCAACTGCAAAGAACACGCAGTATAAATAACGTAAAGAAACGACGCTTGTATAGGAGATATTCCGCGCAAGACGAGAGAGAGAGAACGGAACAAATGAAAAATGAGGTAACCACCTGGGAATCGAACCCGGTCTTGCGCGGAATATCTCCTATACAAGCGTCGTTTCTTTACGTTATTTATACTGCGTGTTCTTTGCAGTTGAAGGTATATAATGTTACGGCATGCGGGAGGTGCCCCCTTGGGGCATTGGTTTCTGCGAGTATGTAGAAGAATTACGGCGTTTGGAAGAGTGAGGTCCATGGTGTAATGGTATCGCGTCTGACCGGCAATCGGAAGATCCCGGGTTCGATTCCCAGGTGGTTACCTCATTTTTTCATTTGTTCCGTTCTCTCTCTCTCTCGTCTTGCGCGGAATATCTCCTATACAAGCGTCGTTTCTTTACGTTATTTATACTGCGTGTTCTTTGCAGTTGAAGTGTATATATATATATATATATATATATATATACACACACCCGACTTAAAACTGAATCATCAAGAATTCCCTGGTGAGTTAATGTTCATTATTTCGATGACAAATTAACTTTCAGTAATGCTCGGTGACTGACAATTCTGGATCTTGATGAAAATTCTAGTCTCAGTGAATCTCTGAACAGCTGTAAAATTTCATCTTCGTTGTGTTCTGTCTGTCTCTTTGCATCTACATTTTGTATATATATAAAAGGGTTCAACAGAAAAAGGTAATTAAATGTACCTATGTAAGTGGTAATAATGATACTTAATAATAACAATAATAAAAATAATAATAAACATTAACTTTTCAGACTTTGCTTCAGTTCTTACAAGTAAAATAACAAGGAAAAAAACAATTTCAAAGAACGACAAACAGATATAAGATCCTATTTATGAGATTACAATTATGATAAAAAATTATGTTACATTATAAAAGAAGAATAAATATACTCTTAGAAATACATTACGAGGAGACTATCAACCAAATCCACTTGACAATTTTATAGTAAAACTAATATGGACGACAAGTAATTGAAGTTTTCCTTATACAGATCACAAGAGAAAAATATATGGGCCTTTCGAAATGTTTTAGTAAATTCTAGACTAGTGGTTCTGAACCTGAGGTACGCGTACCCCCAGGGGTACGCGACGGGTTCCTGAAAATATAACCCTTTTAATTTTATATACGATTAACAAACGGCCACGAGTCACACGGTCGTAAAGAAAGTAAAAATCCTCTATGACTCTCGAAAATCCAGAAAATCCCTTGAAAGAGTTCAAGGGGGACAGAAGAAGAAAAAGGTTCAGAACCACTGTTCTAGACACGTCCCTCAGGAGAACGTTATGGATTTCGATCCTTTTACGTAATACGATAAATTTTTTTACACATTATAGGATTGCACTACAAAGTGTGGTGGGTTCTTTGTGCGTTATTCAAGCAACTGGAAGCCCCATTTTGTTCAAACTCCTTACTTTGGGATTTTGAGTAAAACACGAGGTATTGTGTGAGAGTATTGTGCATTCAGTAATGTGTCTCAAAAATAGACATTTACTGAAAATGATAGTACTCGTAACCTGTAAATTTGCTTGACTGTAAAAATCTAAATGATAACTGATTGATTACAAATGTTTGAGAGAACAAATTAATCACATTTCGGATTTTTACGCTGCTTAATTTGAAGCACGTTTAATGTAGTAAAAGCAAGACTGTCCCAAGCCTTAATGTACTTCAATAGATGCATATACACAAGTAAAAATATATGTCAAAGCAGAATCTGGTAAATGTGTTGTTTTTTAAATGAATACACGGCAAAAGCTGCTGATGTATTTTAACTCAGATTAATATAAGATCAGTAAGTAGTTAACCAGTTAAAGTTGCTAATTACTTGAGTAATTAGGAAAAGAGTCAAAACATCTTCAGAGATTTACATCCATAAATTAAGATGTAATTATTAAATTACAAATACAGTCAAAACCCAATATTTTACATCACCTTAATGAAAATAGAGGGTGAGCAAGAAGTCTCTGTGCACCTGTCCACTTCCAACACAGTGCAGGTACAGGTTCACTACACTTCTTGCAGATGCACAGGGACTTTTCGCTCACCCTGTACTATGCTCAATGTAATAATAATAATAATAATTTTATTGTTCTTTGCTACATATACTGTATAAAGCATAGAAAAGGTATGCAGAAATAGAGAGTAACGTAATAACACATCTATATTAGTGATGTAGCGGATGTCATTTTTTTCACATCCGCGGATGCGGATGTTTGATTTCAACATCCGCGGATGCGGATGCGGATGTCTACATTTTCGTTATTTTTTAGGATATATTCGAGATTTGTTGTGTTTAACGTATATAATAAGTTATTATATAGAGAGAGCTGTAGCTATAATGTAGTATAATTGATTAATTGTACAATAATTGCTGTACTTTTCTCTGAACATATAAAATAATATCAAGTATCTAACTAATATAGAAATCAATTAGTGAATTCGTCTGCAAATAAATTCGTTATATTTTGTTGAGTTTCAGCCACAATTAGAAACCATAATTGTGTTACCAGGATGCGGGACGTGAACCCAACTCAAATGCACCCCACCGACCTCTTTCCCCAACCTCCACCCTTATAGAAAGAGATCTTTAATTAGCTTGATAACTATTTATATTAAGTTTAAAGTTTTATTAGGCATATTTATAAATGAGTAATTAAAATAAAGTAAACTAAGATGTTGATCGTTTAATGTTCAAACTTAATTATAGGAAGGTTATGCTTAAGGAACATTAATTTTTCTGCCTTTTCTGCTGCCAGTCTGTTTCTCTTTTCATCATATATTAATCCAGCACTGCTAAATAATCTCTCGCTTGGTACGTTTATTGGAGGACAGGCTAAATGTTTCCTTGCAAGTTTACTCAAGTATGGATAGATATTCTGCTATTTTTCCACCAACTAATAGGATTGTCACATGCAGCCAGGCGTTTTTCTTGGTGATAGCTCTCGATCATTTTTACTACATCTTTGACATCGCGTAGTCTCGTCATTGCTGCTTGACTCAAGAAACTGAGAGAGAGATTCTGTGATAGATTTGCTGTTGAAGGTGTTGGTTCTGTCACTGAAACTTTTATTCTTTTGGTGGGTGGGCGAAGCGACAGATTCAAGAGATTGAAGCTCTTCAATGCTTTGCCAAGTGATGATTTAACTCGTTCTAATGTATAGGTGAAAATAACTTAGCTTTGTAACGTGGATCTAAGTAGGTTGCAAGAGAGTAACTTCATACAAGAACAGCCTCGTCTTGTCGCTTGCCATCAACTTTTGCGCACAATGAATAGTTCTATAATATAGTAGAATTTGATAATTTCCGCTTATTAATGACATTTTATCTCAACGGTCCACATCCGCACGACATCCGCAGTTCCAAAGTGCGGATGCGGATGCGGATGCGAGAAAATGTGCGGATGTTATGCGGATGTGACCTACATCACTAATCTATATATATATAATAGTGCGACAGTTAATGCATTCCGAAACCTATGTAGCGTAGTAGAATAAACAATATAAAACCATAGCAACAATAACAATAATAATAATATTACTATTACAACTTATTATGAGTCGGGTGTACCTGGCTATGTAAGGTGGAGAGTACAAGGAAACCAACTTTCTACTTCACCAGACCAACTCGAGAGGAGGGGCGACAAGCTTGACCTTCGTGAATGGGGAATCATCGCACGGAACATTGAAAGGTTGAAAGGTATTATTGTTTTTATACGAATTGATGGTGCACATCAGTTGCTACAGGAAACATACACACACAGACATATGTATATACATACATATAACGCATATATATATATATATATATATATATATAGGTACATGCAAGTATATCATAAATATGCACCTACATACATACACATTTGTAAATACACACATGCCCATTATACAGGGTGTTTATAAAGTCCCTATCTATTTCAGTGAAACGTAGCAAAAAGGGTAAAATTCAATAACAATATAGTAGATGCATATATTTAATGAATACTTAAGCATATGATTCTACATGAGCACCATCAGTATCTCTACAGAGTTCGAATTTGTCAGCAGCATGCGGGAACACTTTTGGAGCGTGACAGGGGTTATTTTTGTAACTGCTGTACGATATGAGCACGTAAATCGTGTAGATCTATAACCTTCGTTTGATAGACGTTTGATTGATAAAGCCCCATGCAAAGAAATCCAAGGGCGTAGTAGGTCAGGAGATCGAGCCGCCCAGGGCCTGTTGCCTCCACGTCCGAGCCACCAATTTGGAACTCGTTCATTAAATACTCCCGAACAATGTTTGAATGACAAGGTGCCCCATCTTGTTGAAAGCCGACGATGTTTAAAATGCCATCTGAATGAAACTGGGACATTTACGTGCTCGTATCGTAACAGCAGTTACAAAAATAACCCCTGTCATGTCTCCAAAATGTGTTCCGCAATGCTGCTGACAGATTCGAACTCTGTAGAGATACTGATGGTGCTCATGTAGAATCATATGTTTAAGTATTCATTAAATGTATGCCTTCTATTATTGTCATATGAATTTTACCCTTTTTGCTACGTTTTCACTGAAATAGATAGGGACTTTATAAAACTCTGTACCAGAGCGGGCACTTGCGGCATATTGTTGCACTGCGGTACTGCGACTGGCGGTACTACCAAAACTACCAAACCGGTACGCGGAAATTTGAATGCGGTAGCGTAGTGTTACTGCGGTACTTTCAGCGATCCTTTGCGTTATGCGGTCCCGGTTTGGTAGTTTGTAGTACCGCAGTACCGCAAAATATGCCGCAAGTGCCCAGCTCTGCCCTGTACATTCTGACAAATGGGACGGTAATGGCTTAAAATATTTACATAGTAAATAACTGCCATTAACAAGCACATTTTATGCTTTATTGGTAGAATGAAGTTTCATGGTAAATCTTGATAAATAATGCAGAGCAGCGAAGTTATGTACACTAGCTTTAAAGATAGAGCGGCAAAGTGGGAAAACGTACATAGAGATTATCTGTTGTAAGCTACAAACATATGTTTAGAATTGAATTTAATAACCTTTATTAATAATAAAATAAATACATTGGTTTTACAATTTACAATGACATAAATAAGTGTGAAGCTAGAGTATTTTTTTCTATTTAATTTGGCCCTTAAGCTTTAGGCTTTACTGGGCTCTTATTAAAAATAAAACAGATAGTTATTAATAATAAATAAATAAGTATTATTAATATTTAAAGTATATATTAATCTTAAATTATCATCATCGTTACGACAAATGCAAGGTTATTATTGAAGGTATTATACCAGTACCGTACAAAGAAATCAATATTATACATCAGAGATAAGAACTGATTAATTACAAATAATGTGCCTTTAATCCTTAGCTTACACACGAGAAATGAATAAACAATAGTAATGTACATTAATCCTAGATTTTTATCAGTATGCCATTATTAATCGGGATACATACAGTTAAGATACTGAGCTAAGATTACACATTTACATAACTACATATAATTACATACGAGTATACTCCTAGGTATTCAGCTAAGATTCTGTCGCCATATTTATTTGGATATTAGACGCTGAAATATTATTAAATAATATATAATTAAAATATCGAAATATTAATTACCTTGTTTATTGAGTATCTTAACAACCTTTGATGCCTTGATTTTGCTCATATTTGGTTTTATTTTACCGGTTATTATTATAATATTTGTTTTGCTATATGAAATATAGCAATAGTTTAATTTTGTTATTGAAATAAGACGGAATACAGAGTTATGACTTGTATGAGTTGATGAATTTGTCTTTGTTTCCTTCGGAAGATTTTTAATGTCCAAGATTGTTTTATCTCTTGATCAAGTGAATTCCAAAAGTTTGGACCAATTGAGAATAAGGATCAGTCGCACAATTTACATTCTGGAGTATAGTTTGGTTTTCTGATGAAGCCTACGTATCAGATTGTCTTATGTTAAAGTGGTGGTGTGTTTTGGAAGCTAATATTTTGTTTTGAATGATTTTTGGAATAGTATTAGGGACGATTTGACACATATATGAGACAATGTTTAGTTTGTAGATTTCCCCAAGTTTAGGAATTTTTAACTCGTGGAATATTTGATATGTACTTTCATTAGCTTGTTCAATTTATAAAGTTTCCTAACTAATCATTTTTACTACCAATGGCTGTAGCGAAAATTGACGTGTGCTTCGTAAGCACTAATGCAGTATTACAAGTGTAGGTAAGTGAAGTATATGGATCGAAGAACCTGTTTTTGTGAGTGCTTCACTTGCTTTGAGGCCGTTCAAAAATTACGTAACGTATTTTTGCTAAAACTGACACCCCAGATCCCCCAGGAACTTCCTGTAACGCTAGACCAGACACCCCCTATAAAGATGTTATGTAACACTTCCCACACCCCACACGTACGGAACGTTACAGAGGGGTGGGGGTATCATGTTTTAGCAAAAATAGCGTCACATAATTTTTGAAACGGCACCTTTCTAATTATGAATGGACCTTGACTAATTTGTTGCGTGGATCTTCAGTGTGTTCTTTGAATGAGGGGTTTGAATCGATAGTAATTTCCCGAAATTTGGCCGATTGCACTCGTGAACAGAGATTGAATTTGTGTTTTAGGTTTAAAGGGGGCAACGATTCCTACTTTTGTGATGACTATATAAGCTGTTTTTTTTAGTATTTAAGGATAGGTTGTTGATATTAAGACATACATATGTAAACACTTTGGAGCACATGTTGGTGGTCGTTGGGAGTGGTAGTGAGTCTTTATGTAAGGTTGTGATTGAAATATCACCTGTGTACTGGTAGAAGTAAGAGTTATTTAGTGACCTGTGAAAGTCGTTTATATAAAGGAGGAACAGGATAGGTGCCAGAATGCTCCCTTGGGGTACCTCGTGGGAGATGCGTTTGTCTGTGAGGTAAAAGAGTCCTGTGCTATAAACCGGTGTTAGCCAAGTATGAATTGAACCATCTTAAGGGTAGTCCCCTGAAGCCATAGTGTTCGAGTTCTTTTAAGAGTATGTCATGAGGTACTGTGTCAATAGGATGATTATTGAAATTTTTTGTCGTTAAAATTGCTATAAAGTTCCCCTAATATTGAGGTTTTGTGCGTCATTTGTCGTATGTTTACTTAGAAAGCCAAACTGATTTCGTATTGAATATGAATTTATTAGTTGATTATGTATTACTTCGTATAGTTTACTGAAGGTTGGGAGGACGGAAATAGGTCTGTAGTTTGAGGAAGAAGTTTTGTCACCCGATTTATAGATTGGACATACCCTAGCCTTTTTTGTCAGCCATCTGGGAAGGCATCATTTTGAATGGATAGGTTTATGAGCTTTGAAAGCTGAGCGAAATTAGTTTGCGAACTTTGTAAATTCTGTTGGGATTGTGCCTAGCGTACAACTTTTATTTTTTAATTTTTTAGATTGTGTGTTAGTCGGGGATAGGAAGAAAAGTGTAGTAACGGAGGGCCTAGGTACGTATCGAAAGACCACAGCGTGGGTGGTTTTGTAGAAGCAAGATTGGATCCCACTTCGGTGAAATAATCGTTGAAAGTATTTAAAATATTTATTTTGTCCGTTATGAGCTCATTATTTTAGCTTTTTCGGGTCAGTTTTTTTAATCGCTTTGTTAATGAGGTTCCAGTATTGTTTGGGATCGCCTTTGTATTTTTCGAATTTATGTTTATAGTCATTAGCTTAACTTTGTGTATTAATGAATTAAGTCTGTTTTTATAGTGAGTGTAGACTTCCTTTGGGATTAGACTTTCCTTACATTTTTATATATTTTGTGTTAATAGACATTTTTAGACTTGGGATCAACCATGCGCTGTTGATTCGAACCGTTTCCAATGATGGGGCAGGATTCATTAAAACCATGCCAAAGGGATTCCTGAAACTTTCCAAATTTGGTGTTTATACCTATGTGCGGGTTCTCAATGAAGTCGAAATCTCTCTACCTAATTTCGTTTTGAATTTATTAAGCTGTTTATGCCTTGTTTTCCTCAATATAATAATTGTGTACTTAGGGTCTGTACCGTTATTTTTGATTGTGACGTAATTTGGGAGGTGATCAGTTATGCCTGCAAGGAGTGTCCCTGTGTCCTGTATGTATCGTGGGTCTATATCTGATCACATGTGGTCGATAGAGAAGATTTGCTAAGGTCAGTATGGGGCGTGTTGGCCTTTTACGCTGGTCTTATATCCTTGGCCGATCATTGTGTTCAATAATGATTTGTCACTGCAGTCTGTCCTATTTTATTAAGTCTATATTAAAGTTCCGAATATGAAAGAGCGCGAGCTCTTCAGGGATCGATGTGATCCTGTAACGCAGTGCTCTTCAACCTGGCGGTACCGCCCACTAGTGGCTCAAGGATCTCATTAATCTAAAGGTAATTGCAATTAATGTTGTTTTATGCAGGGTATATAACTTTTAGTTGAGTTTTTGCATTTTTTAATTTTGGTGGGCGATACGGAGATTCAAAAGTTACAAAAGTGGGCGGTAAGCGTAAAAAGGTTGAAGAGCACTGCTGTAACGTATTAATGTAGTTATTTGCGCTACTGTTAGGTGGTCTGTATATTTCCAGTATGTTGAGAGAGGTTTTATCAAGAGTAAGATTTACCGCACATGTTTCAATGTAGGGATTCTACTGTACAGAGGAGGAATTTTTGTGCATTTTATGGTATTTTTTATGTTAATACAAATGCCACCACCTCTTCTTTCTGTACGAAAAATGCCCAAAAATGTATAGCCCTCTAAAGGAAAAAGATATTCATACGGGTTCTGTATGAAAATCTTTTTTAATTAAAGATAATGTATCTTTGAGGTCATGATGATGATGTTTAGCGAGGCTTCTAGTATTAAGGTTCAAAGTTCGTAAGTGGCTATCATTCGGTTTTATGTTGAGGTCGTTAATAGATATGTATTTTGAATCTTTATCAATGAAATTGGTACCAATAAAGTCGGTCGACCCAAGGGGATGGGCACGTGTTGGAATTTTAAGAATGTGCGATAGAGAGTGATTGGGTGAATGAGTGCATGTATAAACAATATAATCTTAATAGTTTATGAAGGAGATATAAAAGTTTATAAAAGGAGAGTTTATGAAGGAGATATAAAAGTTACAATTTAATGAGAATGAGGAGACTAAATTGAAGGGGAGCTCATTGGCATCATGCATAGAATACAATTTGATTGCTGAGTTGTGAGGTGGGGAAAAATATATACTGTACACACACACACACACACACACACCACACACACACACATATATATATACATATATTATATATATACAGGGCGTCCCAAAAAAATGTATACACACTTTAACAGCTGATAGCACTGGGGAACAAATTTCAAATTTTTGTCTATTGAATTAGATTTGACAGTTAGTTCTAGGTAATTTGGGTGCGCTGAGCACGAATTTTTACTCTGTTTTGCTCTATCAGGTGCTGATTTTGCTCACAACCCTCCTCTTCGTCGTATTCATAAAAGGTTTTTTTCTCAATACCGCTGTCTTTTTGCAGTTCCACATTATGCAACTAGGTTTTTATCTAGGTATTTGTACCTATTGTTATGGTATTGTTGTATTATGTATATTTTTATATGTAACACCCTAAAAATTTTTTAATTTTGTCATTTTTAACCCATTTTAATATAGTAAATAAGCTAAAAATATCATAGATTCTAAAATTTTCTCGAGCGTTCCTGCTCTCTGTAGAGTATTCTAGAGGGACAACTAAAATATATAAAAGCGACTCGTTTCCAGAGTTAATCAGTCAATTCAATCAGTCAGTCAGTCAGTCAGTCAGTCAGTTGAGTTAGTTAATTAAGTTTGGGCATTAACATAATTTTGAATTGGCATATGATTTAGTGAGTAATTTTGTCATCGTGATTTAATATAGTTGATTTAATTAGACGTAATTTATATTGTACCTACTCATCCGTGTTTCTAGTTTAATTTCATAGATTGTAAGTACCTATTTCATAATAAGTACTTATTAAACTAATTTTGTGTTTATATTTCAGATTTTCTTAAATTTATATGAATTACGGGCTTTAAATACCTTTACAAATTGGCAGAACAATCAAGCAATATGTCATCAAGCACTAGAAAGTTCAAATGCAAAAACAACCTGATTCCTTCTGTTATATATGTGGAAATTTTACACTTCCACATCAATGAGCAAAATAACTGACTTCGTAAAAAGAGCTTACTTAGCTTATTTTGGCATAAAACTGGGGGACCAAGATAAATCGTGGGCTCCACATAAAGCCTGCACTATATGCATTGAAAGACTGCGACATTGGACGAAGGGTTCGGATTCAAAAATACCTTTGGAGTTCCGATGGTAAGTATGATTTCATAAAACTACGTAATTTAATCACTAGTATACTGTAACTTACCTAAATGTAATTGTAACTTAGGTACATAAACAAAAATTTACAGAAAATGTTTATAAGAATCTCAAATATTGCATAAGTTGAAACACATAGAAATGTTAAATGTTTGGGTGATAACTTTTGATAAAATTCATAAAACAAGTCTCTCGTCGCTTTGTTAACGCTTTACAATTTTTTTCCATATCAGGTGTGGCGAGAGCCTACTAACCACGAGACCGATTGCTACCTTTGCTTTGTCAAGACTTCGGGCTTCACTAAGAAAAATAAACATTGTATCGAGTACCCAAATTTCGACACCGCGATACGACCTGTGCTACATTCAAATGAGATCCCCATTCCAAAATTTAAGGGTCTGCCAACTCAAGAATTAGTTGAAGATGTTCCTGAAAATATTGTTATGCACTTTGAGGAGTCAGACATCGATTTTGACCCCAGCGTATTTGAAAGTCAAAACGATCCGCAAAAGTTTAACCAGGCCGAGTTGAATGATCTTGTAAGGGATCTAAATTTGCCAAAAAAGGCTGCGGAAATTTTAGCTTCAAGACTTAAAGAGAAAACTTGCTTACTTCAAACACATACATTTCATTTTACAGAAAAAGAGAAGAACTTGTTAAATATTTTAGAACAGAGGATAGTTTAGTATATTGCTGCGACATAGTTGGTTTGTTAAAGAAGATGGGGGTTGAGTCTTACGATGCAAATGATTGGCGCTTGTTTTTAGACAGTTCGAAAAGAAGTCTTAAGTGTGTGTTGTTGCATAATGGCAATCTATACGGCTCGATACCGATTGGGCACTCAACAAAATTAAAAGAAAAGTATGAACATATAGAAAAGGTTTTAAATCTTATCAAATATAGGGAGCACGAGTGGATCATATGTGTTGACTTAAAAATGGTTAATTTTCTGCTAGGACAACAAGGAGGGTATACTAAATATCCCTGCTTCCTTTGCTTATGGGACAGCAGAGCCAAGGAAGAACATTATTTCAAACAAATCTGGCCAGCACGAACATCACTTACTGTCGGAGAAAAAAACGTAATTAATCCCCTTTAGTGAGCAGAGATAAAATCATATTTCCTCCTCTGCATATAAAACTAGGCCTCATTAAACAATATGTAAAAGCTTTAGATACGAACGGCGAGTGTTTCAAATACATAACTTCAAAATTTCCAAGTTTAAGTTATGAAAAAATCAAGGGGGAATTTTCGACGGTCCACAAATAAGAACAATGATTAAAGACAGCAATTTTCCTAATGTCATGAATGAACGCGAAAAAAATGGCTGGTTCTCATTCGTGGACTTGATAGAAAACTTTTTAGGCAATTATAGGGCAGATAACTACGAAGAAATCGTAAAAAAACTTTTAAGGGACTACAAAGAGTTAGGTTGCAATATGAGCATAAAAATACATTTTTTGAATAGCCATCTTCACCAATTTCCAAGTAATTTAGGTGATGTAAGTGACGAACAAGGGGAGAGATTCCACCAAGATATCAAAATTATGGAGGAACGGGGTACCAAGGCCGCTGGGATTCCCACATGATGGCTGATTACCGCTGGTGCTTGAAAAGAGACCTGCCATCAACAAGCAAATACGCTAGAAAGTCTTACAAAAGAAAATTTTTGCCACAGTGAAAGCTTCATATCTGTTTGTTTTTTTATTTTGTCATTTCTATCGTTATAATGTAATTTTACTGTAGTTTGAACTGCTTGTATTCATGAAACTTGAAAAAAAAATTTAACACGACTTAATTTTTTAGTCCTAATTTGAAAAATCTGGAAAATGGCACATAGGCTGTCGACAAGAATCAGGACCTGATAGAGCCAAACCGAGTTGAAATTCGTATTCAGCGCACCCAAATTACCTAGAATCAAGTGTCAGATATCATTCAATAAAATACGTGTTGCCCAGTGTAGCTCAATTGATGTTTCTTTCTTTCCAAGTTAAACCCATTAGAATTAATAATGGCAGTCAGACTAAGCTTTGAACAAAGGAAATTCATTCTAAAATGCTACTGGAAGTGTGAAAACGCAGTTGAAGTGCAAAGACAGTTTAGGAGGGAGTTTCAAACAGATCCACCAACGCGACTTACCATCACTCGAATTAGAGATAAGTTTGAAGCCGATGGAACTGTTCAGAATGTCCACAAGAAGCGTTCCGGAAGACCACGGACATCGACAAGCCCCACAAAGCAAGAAAGAGTACTGGAAACGTATCACCAAAGTCCAAGAAAATCTGTGCGGCAAGCGAGTCGTGAGGTAGGAATTTCAGAATCGTCTGTCCAACGCATTTTGAAGCGCTGTCAATGGAAAAGTTACATTCCAAGATTAGTCCATGCTATTAATGAAGATGATCCGGACCGAAGAGTGGAGTATTGCGAGTGGTACTTGGCACGATGTGGATGTGGATTGGACGAAGGGGTTTCGTAGAATACCCTCCGCGTTCACCAGACCTCACACCACTAGACTTTTTTTATGGGGATACTTAAAAGACAAAGTCTACGCTATAAAACCTGCAACAGTCGCTGAATTGAGAGCAGCCATTGAACGAGAATGCACACAAATACCAAACGAAATGTTTCGTGATGTTTGCGATTCCATTGCTTCGCGTTATCAGCAGTGCCTGGACCAGAACGGACGTCAGTTTGAAAACAGGCGTTGACAAAACAATTAAATAATGTCTGTAGATTTTATTACATTTTGAAAATGAAATGTATTTTAATAAACACTGCCTTTATAATTATTTAAAGTGTGTGTGTACATTTTTTTGGGACGCCCTGTATATATACAGGGTGTCCGAGAATTATCTGTACAATTTTTGGCTGTTATTAAAAGTCAACCATGAAGTGTAGAAATTCCAGTGTTGTCCCATTTTACAGAGAATCTCATTAAGTTTTTTCTGATACCAAGTTTTGACAAGTTTTTTAGAAATTCCAGTGTGTCCGAACATTATCTGTACAATTTCATCTTTTAATAAAATTCTTGATAACACACGTAAAATTCTTAAACAAGATTATTTAGAATCTGTATTTTCAAAAGTTTCTTTTATTAAAGTAACGTTGTTACAAACATTCGATATGTGCACCATTAGTGATTCGCAAAACATCCAATCGATACTCCAAGTGTTGCCATGTACGCTGCAGCATATCCACATCAATTCGCTCAATAGCAGCTGTGATTCTTGCTTTTAAATCATCAATGTCTGTCACCCGCGTACATTTCTAAAAAACTTGTCAAAACGTGGTATCAGAAAAAACTTAATGAGATTCTCTGTAAAATGGGACAACACTGGAATTTCTACACTTCATGGTTGACTTTTAATAACAGCCAAAAATTGTACAGATAATCCTCGGACACCCTGTATATACATATATATGTGTTCGTTGTTTTCTTCCCTATATGTTTACTAAATAAATCTCCGAAAGAATTTTCATATTTTTACAAAAAGGGGAAGTCGGTAATAATAGCGTATTTCGTATATGGGTATATGCTAATTTCATGGGTATTTCGTTTAGTTATTTATTTACCTCTCACTAAAGTGAAGTGAATAACGTTTTCTCCCATGAGAGAGCCTCTCGCTCTTTCCAAAATAATTTTCACTCTGCAACGAAATAAACGTTTCAACAAACATTTTTATATTTCTTCACAAATTTCAACAAATGTTTTGATGTATTTGTATAAAATGGTTTTATAACAGAATTATATTATTTAAATTTATTAATATGAGTATAAAATAAAAAGAAAGAAAATTAAAGAAATGTAAAGAATGAAATAATGGGGACACAAAAGTCCGGAAAAGTTCCAACGAAAAAACCGGGTGGCTGAAAGAGAGGACGAAATAACGAATAACAATATAAACAATATAATACGAATGAAGACAGAGATGAAAGAAAAGAAATAAGTAAAAGTTAGGAGGTAGTAAAACTGTCCAACGAGCGAAATGATAAAAAGATAATAACTAAAAACGTAGGAAATAATCAGCCAAAGAAAAATAATACCAAAATTAAGAACTTTGAAAATAATAAGAAAACAAGTAGTAGAAGCGTAGAAAATACCGTATGTAAATACTACGCAAAAGGGAACTGCAGATATCGGGATGGGCAATGCATCTATGCACATCCCACATTATGCAACACACATTACACAAGTGGATATTGCAAATTTGATAAGAAGTGCAAGTTCCACCATCTTACGGTCTGCAACACCTATGCAAGATATGGGAGGTGCAAATACGGTAAAAAATGCCGTTACCACCACCCTCAAAGGAACGCAACAGGTGAACAGGAAAAACGAACATCAAAGAAAGGTACCAATTTTTTAAACGTAGCCAACACAATTCAGCTGCTAAATACTATCCAGCAAATACAAAGTCAGCTGATAAATATAGGAATCCGAGAGCCGGACAGGAGGCACGCACAAAGATACTTCATGCGTTATCGGGACAACAGGCACCAACAAAGATAAAAAGAGGCAAATTCTCGGAGGACCACAAGGCAACGAAACCGTCACCACCATTGGAAAACGAATCGGAACCACTTGTATGCGAAAACGATAGAGAAAAAATAAAAATAATCCTAGCCAACATTCAGGGCCTTATATCAAATCATTCCTTGGACAAAGTTTTATACCTGAAAGGACTCATGCAAGAAGCCGGAGCAGACTTTACGTGCCTCATGGAAACTCATCTAAAGGACTGCCAGGCGAACTATGAGAACTGTGAGTTTTGTGTTGACAAAAAAGAAATACAAATTAACAACTATAACATCCTCCGAGCCGACAGAACAGCGAGACGTAAAGGATGATGTGCTATTTACACACGCGAAAAGCATATGGCAGAAATGACTATAAGTACCTCAAACAGCTACGTAGAATGTGTAGCAGCAAAAGTTGAAAAATTAAATATGGTACTTATTATAATGTACAGAACCCCAAACACGCCAACCTCAAAATTTTCAGATTCTATTACAGAAGTAAGAAACTGGGTAAAAGATCTACACTCTCCAACCCCAAATATTTTTCTCTGTGGTGATTTTAATTCCCCATTCAGGAAATATAAAAGGATAGGAAAAAATATATGTATACACCAGGGCAAGGAGGGCACACGGGAAGACCAGGAGCAGGTAAAAATGCTACTAGCTCTAGCTGATGAATTTATGTTAACGCAAGAAATAACAGAAAACAAGAAAAAGCAACTGCCTAGATTTGGTATTCACAAACAACAGCAACCTAATTGGTAATGTAAAAATATCCCCAATTATAATATCGAACCACAACATCATTGAAATAACAACCAATATAAAAGTAACAGGAAAGGAAAGAACACGAACAACAGAAAGAAGCAAATTCGAAATTTTTAATTTTCACTCCAAAGCTATAAACTGGGAAGATGTTGCATCCAGCATGGAAGTAATAGACTGGAAAACCATTTTTGAGGCCAAGACAACGGAAGACATGCTAATGACTTTAGAGAATAAGACGTTAGAAATTGTGGAAAGACATGTCCCAAAAATACAACAAAAAAGAAAGAGAAGCAGGTTCGAGAGACAAAAGAGGGCATTGTTCCGAAAGAAAAGAAAAGAAGAGTGACTGCAAAATTAAGTAACTGGAAAGATAACATCAGAAAAATATTAAATGATAAACTGCAGAGTATCGATGACGTCATACAGGAGCAAATTGAGAAGCATACAGAAAAAGAAAACGACGCTATAGAAGCGATAAAGGTTAACTCATAGTACTTCTAGAATTTTGCAAAAAGAAACTCGAAAAACCATGCGACTATCGGACCTTTGAAAAACGAGAACAGTGCTTTATCTGATGATCTAACAGAAGTATCTGAAATATTAAGAGCTCAGTACGAATCATCTTTCAATATCCCAAAAACTGATAAACTGATATGCGATAGAAACGCGTTCTTTGAAGAAGAACTACAAGGGGAAAGTATAACGGACTTCGACTTTACGATAGATGATATTACACAAGCTATAGGGAAAATAAAAACACACTCAGCGGCAGGACCGGATAAATGAAATGCCGCATTGATCAAAAACTGCAAGAATGCAATCGCTGAGCCCCTATATTGGATATGGAGACGATCACTAGACACGGGAGAAATACCGGGCATCCTGAGGAGCGCGAACATAGTTCCAAATATAAAGGAGGAGATCGATCCGAGGCCAAAAACTATAGGCCAGTGTCGCTTACATCTCATTTCACTAAAATATTTGAAAGAAAAGTTAGACAGAAAATCTATGACTTTTTGGAAACTCAGAAAAAATTAAATAACCAACATGGCTTTCGGTCAGACAGATCATGCCTATCGCAACTAATGGAAGACTACAACATTATTATTGATGCACTTGAAAGTAATGAAAACTATGATGTAATATACACAGACTTTGCCAAAGCGTTCGACAAGTGTGACCATAGAATCATAATACATAAACTGAAATATATGGGAATAACAGGAAAGTAGGGAAATGGATATATAATTTCCTTTGTGAGTGGCGGCAAGTCGTTACAGTACAAGGAATATCTTCATCAGAATCAGCTCCACTACTCTTTATAATCATGCTAACTGACACAGATGAGGACGTTACCAGAGATAACACAGTAACATCCTTTCCTGATGATACAAAGCTCAGTAGAAAACCGACATGAACAGAATCTACAAGTGGACGGAAGACAACAATATGAAGTTTGACACTGAGAAATTTCAGTTGTTACGGTACGGAAAAAGAGAGGACCTAAAATACATGGAATATTATACCCCAAATGGACAGGAAATTCAGAGAAATTTTAGAGCAAAAGATTTAGGGGTTGTAATGACTGATGATGCGAAATTTGAAACACAAAATAAGATAGCAGTAAACAGAGCAAAGAAAATAACTGGGCAGATACTGAGAACCTTTAAACGAAGAGATAGGACTATAATGATTCCTCTACTGAAAACACTGATCATACCCAAATTGGAATACTGCTCGGTCCTAACATCCCCATATAAAAAAGAAGACATTAGACAGCTGGAGGGGATTTAGAGAAGCTTCACAGCCAAGATCAATGGATGCAAAGAACTAAATTACTGGGAAAGGTTACGCGAACTAAACCTATATTCACTGGAAAGGAGAAGAGAGAGATACACCATTATTTACACTTGGAAAATAATGGAGAAACTAGTCCCTAATCTTACGCTGAACCCCGTAACTCCCCAAACAACGTGGAAAGTAGAAAAGGAAGACTGTCATGTTCCCAAATTAAAGGCTAGACAGGGAACATCCTTAACCCTGAAAGAAAATAGTTTTGCTGTGAGAGGGCCAAAACTGTATAATCAGCTGCCCAAAGACCTAAGAAACACGAATGCTGTTGGAGTGGACATCTTCAAAAGAAGATTAGACGCCTGGCTCAGAACAATCCCCGATGAGCCGGGCGTACCTGGCTATGTGAGGTGGTGAGTACAAGAAACCAACTCACTACTTCACCAGGCTAACTTGAGAGGAGGGGCGACAAGCTTGACCTTCGTGAAATGAGTCATCGCGCGGAACCTTTGAAAGGTTGAAAGGTATAATATAAAGACAATCTTATGAAAATTATTTAAAATTATTCAATGTGTATATTGAATTGTTTATAGAGTTCAAAATTTAAGTTGGTAGTAAGGCCGGCCGCATACAAGATCGTGACGACTTTAGTCACGTGCGATTTCACATTGCCAGAATGGAAGCCTTGCACACTGTAGCGACCGCGACGCTAGGGAAAGTACTTGGTCTTCCGCTTTCGGATTTTATTTCATATCGATTAGCTTATGATCAGAAAAATTGGTTGGCGTTACATTTTTATCTATTATTATGTCATTGCTATTTGTCACAATTAAACCCAAAATGTTCTCTTTTCGTGTCGTTACGTTACGTTTCGAGTCGTTATTTTCTGGGTAAGAGCATAATTTTCCACAATATTTAATAACATTCTTGCTGGGTGGGTTTTATCGTCTTTTCTAATGTTACCGTGAAACTTCTCAACATATAACTTTATTTTTCTTCCATGTTATGAATGGAAAGTTAAAATCCCCACAAATTAATATACTTGGTGCTGGGTTTTCAGTGATTTTAACGTGCTTTAGATTTCATTTGTAGCGAAGAGATGTTCATTTTGTTGTGATATTTGGTGGTCTCTAGTCTCTACTCATTCAAAATGATTAAGTTCAGTTCTTTTACCTCTAAAATAAGAATTTTGACTGCTGTTTGATTTGCTTACCTTCAATTCACTTGTGTATACGTTTTTCCTACAAATACAACAGCCTTCTCCTTTCCTCTTTCCGAGCAAACCTATCCGCCTTGTATATGTTGTAGTCCTCCATTGCTATCGCCATGTCTTCGATATATATATATATATATATATATATATATATATATATATATATATATATATATATATATATATATATATATATATATATATATATATAATCTCGTTGAAATACAAACGTAACTTAATTGCTACACTGACGAGCAGAGCATATAAGATTTGCTCGAGTTTCATTTCTCTCCACTTAGAGTTTGATTTTGTTTGGTAATTTCTTCATCATGGAAATGGCTATCCTATGAATTTTATTAATTCAGTGATAGGTAATACTTTAACGAAGTTATTAAATCCTGATTCAGTGCGTACTACAACTAATAGTAGATAAAGTTATTAATTTACCTTTGTTGATCTATCTCTTTCCTAAATTGGTTCTATGAGTTTACACTCGAGAAATCAGCTTTGTAAATTTATCAGAAAAGTCTCCCCCAAATGGAACTTTAAAGTAATTTTGCAACCACATACAACAAACTCTAATTTTTAAAATACCGAGTCTGCTCAGATCTTTGATAATTCACTGGGCAACACGTATTTTATTGAATGATATCTGACACTTGATTCTAGGTAATTTGGGTGCGCTGAATACGAATTTCAACTCGGTTTGGCTCTATCAGGTCCTGATTCTTGTCGACAGCCTCTGTGCCATTTTCCAGATTTTTCAAATTAGGACTAAAAAATTAAGTCGTGTTAATTTTTTTTTTCAAGTTTCATGAATACAAGCAGCTCATACTACAGTAAAATTACATTATAACGATAGAAATGACTTAAAATAAAAAAACAAACAGATATGAAGCTTTCACTGTGGCAAAAATTTTCTTTTGTAAGACTTTCTAGCGTATTTGCTTGTTGATGGCAGGTCTCTTTTCAAGCACCAGCAGTAATCAGCCATCATGTGGGAATCCCAGCGGCCTTGGTACCGTTCCTCCATAATTTTGATATCTTGGTGGAATCTCTCCCCTTGTTCGTCACTTACATCACCTAAATTACTTGGAAATTGGTCAAGATGGCTATTCAAAAAATGCATTTTTATGCTCATATTGCAACCTCTCTTTTTGTAGTCCCTTAAAAGTTTTTTTACGATTTCTTCGTAGTTATCTGCCCTATAATTGCCTAAAAAGTTTTCTATCAAGTCCACGAATGAGAACCAGCCATTTTTTTCGCGTTCATTCATGACATTAGGAAAATTGCTGTCTTTAATCATTGTTCTTATTTGTGGACCGTCGAAAATTCCCGCCTTGATTTTTTCATAACTTAAACTTGGAAATTTTGAAGTTATGTATTTGAAACACTCGCCGTTCGTATCTAAAGCTTTTACATATTGTTTAATGAGGCCTAGTTTTATATGCAGAGGAGGAAATATGATTTTATCTCTGCTCACTAAAGGTGGATTAATTACGTTTTTTTCTCCGACAGTAAGTGATGTTCGTGCTGGCCAGATTTGTTTGAAATAATGTTCTTCCTTGGCTCTGCTGTCCCATAAGCAAAGGAAGCAGGGATATTTAGTATACCCTCCTTGTTGTCCTAGCAGAAAATTAACCATTTTTAAGTCAACACATATGATCCACTCGTGCTCCCTATATTTGATAAGATTTAAAACCTTTTCTATATGTTCATACTTTTCTTTTAATTTTGTTGAGTGCCCAATCGGTATCGAGCCGTATAGATTGCCATTATGCAACAACACACACTTAAGACTTCTTTTCGAACTGTCTAAAAACAAGCGCCAATCATTTGCATCGTAAGACTCAACCCCCATCTTCTTTAACAAACCAACTATGTCGCAGCAATATACTAAACTATCCTCTGTTCTAAAATATTTAACAAGTTCTTCTTCTCTTTTTCTGTAAAATGAAATGTATGTGTTTGAAGTAAGCAAGTTTTTCTCTTTAAGTCTTGAAGCTAAAATTTCCGCAGCCTTTTTTGGCAAATTTAGATCCCTTACAAGATCATTCAACTCGGCCTGGTTAAACTTTTGCGGATCGTTTTGACTTTCAAATACGCTGGGGTCAAAATCGGTGTCTGACTCCTCAAAGTGCATAACAATATTTTCAGGAACATCTTCAACTAATTCTTGAGTTGGCAGACCCTTAAATTTTGGAATGGGGATCTCATTTGAATGTAGCACAGGTCGTATCGCGGTGTCGAAATTTGGGTACTCGATACAATGTTTATTTTTCTTAGTGAAGCCCGAAGTCTTGACAAAGCAAAGGTAGCAATCGGTCTCGTGGTTAGTAGGCTCTCGCCACACCTGATATGGAAAAAAATTGTAAAGCGTTAACAAAAGCGACGAGAGACTTGTTTTTATGAATTTTATCAAAAGTTATCACCCAAACATTTAACATTTCTGTGTGTTTCAACCTTATGCAATATTTGAGATTCTTATAAACATTTTTTGTAAATTTTTGTTTATGTACCTAAGTTACAATTACATTTAGGTAAGTTACAGTATACTAGTGATTAAATTACGTAGTTTTATGAAATCATAAACTTACCATCGGAACTCCAAAAGGTATTTTTGAATCCGAACCCTTCGTCCAATGTCGCAGTCTTTCAATGCATATAGTGCAGGCTTTATGTGGAGCCCACGATTTATCTTGGTCCCCCAGTTTTATGCCAAAATAAGCTAAGTAAGCTCTTTTACGAAGTCAGTTATATTTGCTCGTTGATGTGGAAGTGTAAAATTTCCACATATATAACAGAAGGAATCAGGGTTGTTTTTGCATTTGAACTTTCTAGTGCTTGATGACATATTGCTTGATTGTTCTGCCAATTTGTAAAGGTATTTAAAGCCCTTAATTCATATAAATTTAAGAAAATCTGAAATATAAACACAAAAATTAGTTTAAATAGGTACTTATTATGAAATAGGTACTTACAATCTATGAAATTAAACTAGAAACACGGATGAGTAGGTACAATATAAATTACGTCTAATTAAATCAACTATATTAAATCACGATGACAAAATTACTCACTAAATCATATGCCAATTCAAAATTATGTTAATGCCCAAACTTAATTAACTAACTCGACTGACTGACTGACTGACTGACTGACTGACTGACTGACTGACTGACTGACTGACTGACTGACTGATTGAATTGACTGATTAACTCTGGAAACGAGTCGCTTTTATATATTTTAGTTGTCCCTCTAGAATACTCTACAGAGAACAGGAACGCTCGAGAAAATTTTAGAATTCTATGATATTTTTAGCTTAATTTACTAATATTAAAATGGGTTAAAAATGACAAAATTAAAAATATTTTTAGGGTGTTACATATAAAAATATACATAATACAACAATACCATAACAATAGGTACAAATACCTAGATAAAAACCTAGTTGCATAATGTGTAACTGCAAAAAGACTGCGAATATTGAGAAAAAAACCTTTTTATGAATACGACGAAAGAGGAGGGGTGTTGAGCAAAATCAGGACCTGATAGAGCAAACCCGAGTAAAAATTCGTGCTCAGCGCACCCAAATTACCTAGAACTAACTGTCAAATCTAATTCAATAGACAAAGAGTTGAAATTTGTTCCCCAGTGATATAATATAATTTATAAGTTCCCGTGCATTCACTGTCTGATTCTACAAACGAAGCGACATTCAAAATCTTGCATTTTTTTAACATCTGGCCGGATCAGGACAAATAAATTATTCACAATTATCCCTTTTACGTAGTCATATTTCGCTGTTCTTAGCAATGGCGGATCAGACGCGTACCTCAACATAATGGTGTCGTTATAACTTATATATTTATGAAAAAAAGACCTACTTTAAATCATTATGTTGTGTTTTAAGTAAGTTTGTCTTCCTCTTTTTCGTTAGTTCTTTTTTGTTGTCGCTGTAATTTACAACTTTAAATTATAACTTTATCTTACGTATGTAATGTGAATATAATTTTAATTTGATTATTTTAATGTTTTAGTCACTGAAGATGGAATCTGACTGTTTCGAAACGTCTGAAATAAAGGAAAAATGTTTGCAACTGCGCTGGTGTTCCTTCTCCTTATTAGATTACGCTTTTTAGGCACTCATCAGTCACCGATATATATACACCTTTCAACCTTTCAAATGTTGCGTGCCATGATTCCTCATTCCTCATTCTCATTTCACGAAGGTCAAGCTTATCGCCCCTCCTCTCGAGTTGGCCTGGTAAAGTAGTGAGTTGGTACGCCAGGTACGCCGGCTCATCGGGGATTGTTCTGAGCCAGGCGTCTAGTCTTCTTTTGAAGATGTCCACTGCAACACCACTCGTGTTCCTTAGGTCTTTGGGCAGCTGATTATACAGTTTTGGTCCTCTCACAACAAAACTATTTTTTTTCAGGGTTAAGGATGTTCCCTGTCTAGCCTTTAATTTGGGAACACGACACAGTCTTCCTTCTCTACTTTCCACTGTTGTTTGGGGAGTTACAGGGTTCAGAGTAAGATTAGGGACTAGTTTTTCCATTATTTTCCAAGTGTAAATAATGGTGTATCTCTCTCTTCTCCTTTCCAGTGAATATAGGTTTAATTCGCGTAACCTTTCCCAGTAGTTTAGCTCTTTGCACCCATTGATCTTGGCTATGAAGCTTCTGTGAAGCTTCTAGTTTTCTAATGTCTTCTTTTTTATATGTGCATGTTAGGACCGAGCAGTATTCCAATTTGGGTATGATCAGTGTTTTCAGTGGAGGAATGATTATATTCCTATCCCTTCGTTTAAAGGTTCTCAGTATCTGCCCAGTTATTCTCTTTGCTTTGTTTACTGCTATCTTATTTTGTGTTTCAAATTTCGCATCATCAGTCATTACAACCCCTAAATCTTTTGCTTTAGAATTTCTCTAAATTTCCTGTTCATTTTAGGGTATAATATTCCATGGATTCGTTATTTCTCTTCCCCGTGTGCAGAGACGCTCCTTATTTACGTCGTTTCTATTCATATATATATATATATATATATATATATACACACACAAGGTGGCCATAAAATCTAGAAACAAGATAATATTACGATAATTTTTTTCTCCTTTGTACATTATCTTAATAAATCGCTAATACGATCCTATGTTTCCAGACTTTTTGGCCACCTTGTATATATATATATAAGGTTAAACGTTAGAGCTTTGTCAGAAGCTGATTTTGTTAATACTGAAATTAAATTTAACCACATATAATAAAATTTATAGTGGTGTTAAATTTATGTAATTTATATTACTATTATATTTTTATATATTATACCTTTGGTTAGCTTCCGCCCGAATTGTTCATTTTGACGAAAGTCAAGCTTTTCACTCCACCTCAGACCTACAGTTTAACGTGGAATCTGAACCACGCCTCACCAGCAGCCCAGTGTCTTAACCACTAGGCCACCCAGGGTATCCATTTATCAACCAACCACTTTCTTTATTGTGTGGAGGGATGAACAGCTAGGTTTTGCTGCGTGCCGGTTGCCGTCACTGGGTCTCGATCCCGGGGCCGATGGATTCGTAGTCAGCGACGCTAACCACTACACCACCGAGGCGCATATATATTATTATTATTATTATTATTATTATATGATTTATATTACTAATTAATACCAGAGCACATTAGAGACTAAGTCCATCTTTCTTCTTCCTCTTCAGGAGATCTCGGTGGGGGCATTGCGATGAGGAACTGTCTTCTGTCGAGGAAACTGTGCGCAGGAGATCCTGCCTGTCGCACTATCCTCGAAATTATACCGAGAGTCTGCGGTCCTGAAACGGGTAAGTACAACGGATTGGTTTGTTTACCCAATTTACATTCTTCAACCGCGATGGATCACTGATTTTTATATATACAGTTAAGCTACACCAATCACGGGAAAAATATAGACTGACCACTGTCGTGGAACCTTGCGGTCGAGCCACCTGCAAACATAACGAAAACAACTGGTTCATCTGCCTGTCCCCTAACCTCTCTCCCCCCCACCCAAAAAAAATAATCCCTACTTCCATACCCAAGGGGCTTTGGAGAGTTATAATATCTGATTTAATCCAAAAGGACCAGCAATGTAACATCTTTACGTTATTTCTTTAAGATTATTGAAGAGTTATAATATCTGATTTAATCCAAAAGGACCAACAATGTAACGCCTTTACGTTATTTCTTTAAGATTATTGAAGACTTAAATGCTGAAAGTTGTAAAATCCGAAACGACCTCGATTAAAATTCTGTCATCGACTTCCTTTAACAAATCGATAGAGGAGACTTTTTTAACTTGTATAAAATTAGATCCTTTAATAGAGAGAGATATTGCCGATTATTTATTATTCGTATCGTGATTTTAACTCTAATCCAAACGCGATTTTTAATACCGCATCTTTTAACGTATCTTTTAATGACTTACGTTTTAATGACATTTTTAATAACACAATTTAATGATTCTTATTTTAAAATTCATAATTTAAAGATTCATTATTTAAAGACTCATTATACGAAGACTCATTACGTAAACACTCGTAATTTAAAGATTCCAAATTTAAAGACTCTAAATTTAAAGACTCCCCAGCAAGATATGGAACGTTTAGTAAAGGTCATAAACGCTTTATTGACATTTTATAAACATTTATGACGTTTATTAAAGGTCCCATTTCCTGCTGTTTCATTATTAAAGGTCCCATTTCCTGCTGTTTCATAATTAAAAGATTCATTATAAATACCATCTCACTACTTTTGGGAAATCGTGTGATCCATATTTTTAAAATAAGTTTTTTTTCACAATTGGATATTATTTTAGAATATCTACCGTATATATTATACTTTGTTATAAAAAATTTGTAATAACGTCATATTGGTATAAAATAGCGGAGGAAAGCAGCGGCATACTATATATTTACATATTGTTTTACATATTATTACATATTGTAACGTACTGCGTTAGAATATGCCTGAATTATTATGCAAGCTGTATTACAAAATTTCATAAAGATTCTGTGCCATATAAATTAAGTTTTTTTTGTATTTATTTGAAATAGTGTTTGTTATAATGAATATATGTAACAAAAACATGTTTATTATGGAAGATACTATGGTGTAGTTACGGAAATAAATTCACCGAAAGAAGTAAAATTCCAAGAAATCGCGCCAAAACTAATAATTAGTAATTTATTTTTAAATTTTAGATATATTGTATATATATAGTCTATATATATATATATATATATATATATATGCAAATAACTGCAATGACCGCGCAGTATATAAATGAATAGAAACGACATAAGTATTAAGGAACGTTTCTGCACACGAGGAGGAGAGATAACGAAATAATGAAAAATGAGGCGAACCGCCTGGGAATCGAACCAGGGCCTTCCAATTGCCGGTCGGACGCTCTACCATTATGCTACGGACCTCACTCAATCACAAATCGAAATTCTCCCAAATAGGGCAGAAACCAATGCCCTCAGAGAGCACCCTCGCAAATCGTGAATATGCGCAAATAACTGCAATGACCGCGCAGTATATAAATGAATAGAAACGACATAAGTATTAAGGAACGTTTCTGCACACGAGGAGGAGAGATAACGAAATAATGAAAAATGAGGCGAACCGCCTGGGAATCGAACCCAGGGCCTTCAATTGCCGGTCGGACGCTCTACCATTATGCTACGGACCTCACTCAATCACAAATCGAAATTCTCCCAAATAGGGCAAAACCAATGCCCTCAGAGAGCACCCTCGCAAATCGTGAATATGCGCAAATAACTGCAATGACCGCGCAGTATATAAATGAATAGAAACGACATAAGTATTAAGGAACGTTTCTGCACACGAGGAGGAGAGATAACGAAATAATGAAAAATGAGGCGAACCGCCTGGGAATCGAACCCAGGGCCTTCCAATTGCCGGTCGGACGCTCTACCATTATGCTACGGACCTCACTCAATCACAAATCGAAATTCTCCCAAATAGGGCAGAAACCAATGCCCTCAGAGAGCACCCTCGCAAATCGTGAATATGCGCAAATAACTGCAATGACCGCGCAGTATATAAATGAATAGAAACGACATAAGTATTAAGGAACGTTTCTGCACACGAGGAGGAGAGATAACGAAATAATGAAAAATGAGGCGAACCGCCTGGGAATCGAACCCAGGGCGGCAATTGGAAGGCCCTGGGTTCGATTCCCAGGCGGTTCGCCTCATTTTTCATTATTTCGTTATCTCTCTCCTCGTGTGCAGAAACGTTCCTTAATACTTATGTCGTTTCTATTCATTTATATACTGCGCGGTCATTGCAGTTATTTGCGCATATTCACGATTTGCGAGGGTGCTCTCTGTGGGCATTGGTTTCTGCCCTATTTGGGAGAATTTCGATTTGTGATTGAGTGAGGTCCGTAGCATAATGGTAGAGCGTCCGACCGGCAATTGGAAGGCCCTGGGTTCGATTCCCAGGCGGTTCGCCTCATTTTTCATTATTTCGTTATCTCTCCTCCTCGTGTGCAGAAACGTTCCTTAATACTTATGTCGTTTCT
This sequence comes from Bathynomus jamesi, assembly GCA_023014485.1. Taxonomy (NCBI): domain Eukaryota; kingdom Metazoa; phylum Arthropoda; class Malacostraca; order Isopoda; family Cirolanidae; genus Bathynomus; species Bathynomus jamesi. The sequence goes on along the minus strand of JAJOZX010006820.1, from coordinate 94,592 downwards.
ATTCATTTATATACTGCGCGGTCATTGTAGTTATTTGCGCATATTCACGATTTGCGAGGGTGCTCTCTGAGGGCATTGGTTTCTGCCCTATTTGGGAGAATTTCGATTTGTGATTGAGTGAGGTCCGTAGCATAATGGTAGAGCGTCCGACCGGCAATTGGAAGGCCCTGGGTTCGATTCCCAGGCGGTTCGCCTCATTTTTCATTATTTCGTTATCTCTCCTCCTCGTGTGCAGAAACGTTCCTTAATACTTATGTCGTTTCTATTCATTTATATACTGCGCGGTCATTGCAGTTATTTGCGCATATTCACGATTTGCGAGGGTGCTCTCTGAGGGCATTGGTTTCTGCCCTATTTGGGAGAATTTCGATTTGTGATTGAGTGAGGTCCGTAGCATAATGGTAGAGCGTCCGACCGGCAATTGGAAGGCCCTGGGTTCGATTCCCAGGTGGTTCGCCTCATTTTTCATTATTTCGTTATCTCTCCTCCTCGTGTGCAGAAACGTTCCTTAATACTTATGTCGTTTCTATTCATATATATATATATATATATACGAAAAAAAAAGAGAAAGAACCCCACCCCAAGTTATTAAGTAGTAATTTTATGGTTTTCTAAAAAATAAACTTTTCGGCGAATTTATTTCCACAACAGTATGTCCAAACAAAACTGAACAAATCACTTTATTGAAAAGGAGAAACACAAACTAGAAAAAGCGTTTATATCTATAAAAGTATAGAATGTCTATAAAAACATTAAAATCCTATCTCTGAATGCAGTGTAAGTTATTAATCTCATCTGATCTGATCAGATCAGACGCGTAAAAAAAACTTTTTACCAAACGATTCCATCCATTTTCCAAAGCCAAAAATTGAGTTTTTTAAAGCTTAAATAGAACTTAGCTTTGGGAACTTCAAATCTATTACCGCACTTTGAAGGAAATGTTAGAGAAGATAAGCAAAACATTCCCTTGACAGTACATTACCTTCAAATTTCAATAATCTAATGACAAAAGTTCCCTTATTATAATTTTACTATTTAGAAATAGAAATGTCACTAGAATGTCAGCACACGCAAATATTCTCTTATTATTATTAGATAGATATATTGATGGATCTATCTATCTATAGATAGATAGTACATTACCTTCAAATTTCGATAATTTAATGACAAAAGTTCCCTTATTATAATTTTACTATTTAGAAATGTCACTGGAATGTCACCACACGCAAATATTCTCTTATTATTATTAGATAGATATATTGATGGATCTATCTATCTATCTATAGATAGATAGTACATTACCTTCAAACTTCAACAATCTAATGACAAAAGTTCCCTTGTTATAATTTTACTACATATTTAGAAATATCAACAAAATGTCACCACACTCAAATATTCCCTTATTATTATTAGATAGATATATTGATAGCTCTATCTATCTATCTATCTATAAATAAATAGACAGTCTCCTCTCTCTAACTTTTTATTCATAAACTTTGTACCATCATATACATTGTAATACATTACATTTATAGATGACATTTAAAAATATATTTAAATTCCGTTTATGGAGCCTATCCAAAAAACGAAATATCAAAAAGCAAGATTTAAAAACTTCAAAAGTTTAGTCAAATGAAAGAAAACTTTTAAAAGCTGGAAAACTTTTCCATGACATCTTTTGAAAACTCTCTTTGAATTTTCATCAGTCTTTTTTATAACTTTTATATATTAAGAATAAATCAACTAGAAAGAGTTAATAATAGTATAGGAACAAAGTATAATATATAATTATATATTTAAAATGACAAAATTCAGTCAAAACTATATTGGATTTAATAGATAGAAAATTGTTATAATGAAGCACTGAGTCGATACGCACTAAATTTGGTACCTAAGGGCTAATTTAAGTAATGCATGTACAACTTTTGTGTAATTGTACTTTTGACGATATCTTATAAAGTACATCCATTGTATTTTCATTATTTGATGTACAAATATATACACTGTACGGATAATGTGTGTGTCTGTGTGTGTGTGTGTGTATGTATATATATATATATATATATATATATATATATATATATATATATATATATATATATGATACAACTTACAAAGGTCCCCTGAGAAACTTTTATGTTACACACAGACCGTGCATGGAACAAATATATATATATATATATATAATATATATATATATATATATATATATAATATATTGTGGTGTGTGTGTGTGTTGTGTTGTTACGAAAGTAATGCCTCCTATTTTTCAGTTATATTTACTTTATTTATATACCGGATGATTACAGTTGATCTTCCCGATTTTAAACATTTATTATGAAAAATCTAACAGAGCTACAGCGATAAGCAAGATATACAAATAAAGAAGAACTCAAAATGTTTTATTTACAAGCTATTGAAGTTCAGTATGAATTCCTTTTGTCTCTGCAGACATCAAAGCGGTATTGTTTCCTCCATACATTTTGTGGCATATCATACTGAACTTTTCTAGCAGCCTCACGTATCCTTTCTTCATATGTTCCAAAGTTGTTGCCATTGGTGGAACAAAACTTCATTTTTGACATAGCCCCAGAGGAAGAAGTGAAAGGGGGGTTAGATCGGGCGAACGAGACGACCAAGAAATGGGCCTCCTACGCCCGATCCAACGATCAGGCAATTTCTCATTCAGGAATGTTGTAACCTCAAAAACAATCACAAAAGGAGCTCATATTGAACTTCAATTGCTTTTAAATAAAACTTTTTGAGTTCTTCTTTATTTGTATATCTTGCTTTTCGCTGTAGCTTTGTTAGTTTTCCTAATAAATGTTTAAAATCGGGGAGATCAACTGTAATCACCCGGTATATATTTATTTACTATATTTACTTTATATTTGCCACCTATGTATGCATATTTCCTGTAATTTTCATTGTAATTGGAATTAGATTTAGTAAGAAATAAAATAAAAGGCATTACTTTCGTCCACCCCTCGTGTGTGTGTGTATACTTTAGATACCAAGCGTATAATTAAACAAAATTTTCACCTTTTTAATTGAATGTAGTCGTTCAGACCAAAATTTAGTGAATATCTAATTAGTAGAAATTTCTGAATTTCATTTATATTTTCACCATCTTGTAATTCATAATTTAATGTAAACAAAAATAAGCAGGAAGTGATGCCAAACTTGAAAACGCAAACATAGATATTAATTAAAGCGTAAAAACGTTACAGTTGAAGTTACAATCACTGTATGTTTGACCGAACTTATCTTTTATTTTTAATGAAAATGTTTACTGACTGTAATGTTAATGTGAGCTATTTACTCTCGGCAAAAATAGGTAACACTTCCTCGTTTGATCAACGCCATCTGATGATAAAAGTGAATACTTCCAGTGAGGGCATTTCGAGACAAAACACTTCATTCACACGTTCCACTGCACTCGATTCGTTATACATAACAAGCACAAAACACACACGCGCGCGCACACACACACATATATATATATATATATATATCGACATGAATTATTCATGTCTATCTGCAGTACTAGAAAGATAGGGTATGATTCAATAACTCTTACTCAAGAAATTGGTGGGTTCTTGGCAAAATATATATATATGAGGATAATAAATATATTACTTTTTATATGTTTTTTAATAAAGAATTTTCTCCTGAATCTAAATATGTAATTATTTTTATTAAAAATTGAAGAACAAAAAAGTTACAGATGTTTAAATTATAATTATTATTTTCGAGACTTCATGTGCGATATTTTATAATATTTTAACCGACTGTTTTGAGATACTTATGTTTAGTGTTGATATTGAAGCATAAATGTTGTAATTATTAGTTAATTCAAAAAATTTACAAATTCCATGGTTAAATGACACTTTATCTAAGATGTTCGACGTCTTCCAGAACGTTGTTTTTGTAAGTTTTGCACAGTGCCGTCGGTTTCAAACTTATCTCGTATACGTGCAAAAATATTTAAAAATATCGCACATGAAGTCTCGAAAATAATAATTATAATTTAAACATCTGTAACTTTTTTGTTTTTCAATTTTTAATAAAAATAATTACATATTTAGATTCAGGAGAAAAGTCTTTATTAAACAACATATAAAAAGGTAGTATATTTATTATCCTCATAGCTGGTATTATCGAACAAAGTGGGTATACATTTCTTTGGGACACGCTATATATATATATATATATATAGAGGGTGGCGCAAGGATAAGGAGTCAGAGAAAATGGATCTTTTCCGTTAAATAAAATTACTTTTTAGTTAAAAATGTATAATTTATAATTTTTAAGTTAAAAATTTTATAATTTATGCAATGATGACCCTTTGACCCCTGACTTTTGCGTAATGATGACCTTTTGATTGCTGACTTTTGTGCTAATTCGAATGGGTAACGCAAAGGTCAGAATTTAAAAAGGTCATCATTGCATAAATTTTAAATTTTTAACTAAAAAATTACAAATTACAAATTATAAATTATAAATTTTTGTCTAAAAAAGTAATCTATATATATAGGCTCTCTCTCTCTCTCTCTCTCTCTCTCTCTCTCTCTCTCTCTCTCTCTCTCTCTCTCTCTCGCATGTGTGAGGAAAAAGGCCTAAAGTTTGTCGATTTTTGGCCTACATTCTACGGAAATGGGGAATACTTTGGTTCGGACGGGATACATTTTAACCAGAAGGGGAAAAGAAGTATGGTGATTTACTGAACATTAATTTGTATAATCTTTTTAAACTAGGACCCCCCAAACCAGTAAGTGATCCTGCTTCCCAAACAGTTAAACCTACTCCCCCAGCAGTTAGTCACCCTCCCCCAGCAGTTAGTCACCCTCCCCCAGCAGCTAGTCACCCTCCCCCAGTAGTTATTCACCCTTCCCCAGTAGTTAGTCCCCCTCCAACAGCAGGTAGTGACTCTCCTTCCACGTTGGAGGGGACTCAGGCTCCTGCGGAGATTGTCCCCTCGTTAGTGAGGGGCTCTTCAACTCCCGACAGCCCTGGCTGTTCGGGAAACGGGTCGTGCTAGGGGGCGGTCAGAATAGGGGAGGCTCCCTTCGTGCAATGCTTTTTAATGCTAGGTCGATCAGGAACAAGTTTGGCGAGCTACGGGCGCTCTGAGCATCAGAATACCAGGATATCGTTACTATCACCGAGTCCTGGATTCATACTGATCGTAGGGACTACGTTGGGGAGTTCGAAATTCCCGGGTATAGAATGTTTCGCAAAGACCGCACCCGTGGGGAGGGGGGTGGGGTACTAATATACGTCAGGGACACGTGAGTCCGGTTGACTGCCAGTTCCGGTCGGAACGGGAGCTGCTTGGCGTCGATCTGAACGTGGGAGGGACGAACTATAGGTTAATCTTGGTGTACAGACCTCCGCATCTCCTCCTCGAGGAGGATACAGCCCTGTACACCGAACTCAGTAGCCTGCTAGGGGATAGGGTGTGTGTAGTTTTAGGAGACTTCAACTGTCGCGGCATAAAGTGGGAAAACAGGACTGCCGATGCTGAAGGGAGGAGGCTAGTTGACTTGCTGATGAGAACTTCCTCACTCAGTGGGTCAACGAGCCTACACGAGGCGAAAGCGTTCTAGACTTAGTATTCACGACCGAAGACAACCTCGTCACTGGCCTCACCGTTGACGAATCATTGGGCGGGAGTGATCACGGTCTTATTAGGTTTCGTGTGTGCGTCCCTCGGGTGAAACGTAGTAACTCGAGAGGCAGTAAGCTCGATCTCCGGCGGGCGAACTTTGTTAGCCTCAGGGATAGCGTAGGAGAGATGGGGTTAGAGGTTGGCGGTGATGTTGAGGGAGTGTGGAGTGCATTCCGGGACGAGTTTATGGTGCTGCAGTTTGCTGCCATACCCTCAAAACCGGTCACCCCTGCTTCAACGCAGCCTAAGTGGTTCAATCGTGACATCGCTTCGGCTATCCGAAATAGGAAAGTAGCGTATAGGAGGGCGAAGGCCAATCGTTCCCACGAGAACACTGAAGCGTATGTCCGCTTGTGTAGGGAAGTGAAGGCGAAGGTTAGGCTAGCGAAACGTAACGAAGAACTACGGGTGGCAAGCCTCTGCAAGGGGAACCCTAAGGAATTCTTCAGTTATGTCAATAGTAGAAAGCCCATTAGAAGCATGATAGGACCGTTAAAGGACAGAAGCGGCGTTCTGCGGACCTCCGACGCGGACATCGCTAATGTGCTTAATGAGTACTTTGCGGGAGTGTTCACCAGGGAGGATACCCGCGTCATCCCCGAGCGAGGCGTGAGGCACGAAGGTGCTGGCCTGGATAGTGTTAGATGTACCGCGACAGTCGTTGCCGATAGAATAGACAAACTGAGCGCGTTTAAGGCTCCTGGGCCAGACCAGTTTCTCCCCAGAGTGTTGCGAGAAGTGCGCGACCAGGTGGCTCCCCACCTGGCTACAGTCTTCAACAAATCGTTGGAGATGGGCCAGGTGCCTGATGACTGGAGGGAAGCCAACGTGACCCCTATCTTTAAGAAAGGGGATCACGAAAGTCCAGGGAACTATCGTCCCATTAGTCTCACTTCAGTTGTAGGTAAATTATTAGAAGGGATAATAGCTGATAGGATCGTTGACCATTTGGATTCCTACAAGCTGCTTGGGGACTCCCAACATTGGTTTAGACGGCATAGGTCGTGTCTCACCAACTTGCTCGAGTTTTTCCACGTCATGTTGAGTGAGTACGATAAGAGTAGGGCGATTGATATACTTTATCTCGACTTTCAGAAAGCCTTTGATAAGGTACCTCACCGCCGGCTAATGGCGAAAGTGCGCGCGCTGGGTATCGGTGGGGAAATAGGTAGGTGGATTGAAAATTGGCTGAGGAATAGGGGCAGAGGGTGGTAATTAAAGGGGCTAGTTCGGGTTGGGCCTCGGTCACTAGTGGGGTTCCTCAGGGTTCCGTTTTGGGGCCACTGTTGTTTATCATTTACATAAATGATATCGACGGTGGCATCGTCAGTCGGATCGCCAAATTCGCTGATGACACCAAGCTTGGGGCCAATGTTGGGACGCCCGAAGCGATCGAGGAACTGCGTGCGGACCTAGGTAGG
>JAJOZX010006820.1:5000-85000 GCA_023014485.1 Bathynomus jamesi | reverse complement strand
TATGGGAACTGTTGTAAAGCCCCCTTATAACATCAACCAGTACCAAAGCTCGAATGAAGTTTAACTGAATAGCGGGGGAGCGCTATTGTGCTTATGAGGTGTAGTTTTTTCCATTTTTATCTATGTATTCATAACCTTGGGGACTGTTCCTCAAGATGCAGGGACAATCACGCGACTTTTAATACCGAGACACCAACCAAACGGGCTTCTATTATCATACCCTTTTCAGTCAGTGACATATTTTCCAACAGTCATATTTTCCAACCGTCATATTTCTTATATTCTGCAAGAAAAGACAATACCAATATCAGCATATTAAGATAGATGATGTTCTCAATATTATAGGCATTCAAATATTATCCTAGTTTAATACTATATAATGCCATTAATGATATTGAAAAACACAGCATCGAAAATGCGAGTGTTTCCATTATTCTGTCCAACCACTGTATAGAGTTTAATACCGTTGATTATTCGTTCACTCCATCCTGAGTTTCTCTGTAATGAACTTGTCTCGGATATTAGATCGAATTCCTGGAGAACCTTCGCATTTCAGTACCATTCTTTTAGCCAAAGCTTTGGCATTCCTTCCCTCTTTTCTTACCACTCTTTTCCCCTCCTTTTATGTCATTCCTTTATTGAAGAGGGGAAGCGATGGCTTTATTGGATACGAAGAAAATTAAAGCATTTCCATACGCACGTTTTGACTTTTTCTCTTTTTGTGGCAATTTTTATTCCAGCTTTTTTCTTTATTTTCTTCTTTTATATTCTTATTTTTTCTTTTATTTTTCTTCTTTTTTCTTCTTTCATTCTAAAATATGAAAAGGATTCAAAATTAGAAAGGAAAAAAAATGTTTGCAAAGAATTAATCTGCTAAATTGGAGCTATTGTCAAAAATTTTACGAGTTTCTGGTCCGTAATTAAATTGTGTTTTGATCTATTATTTTAATGAAATCTCTCTCAGAATTGGTCGTTGTGGTATGACTGGGAACACGTCATAAAGGTTAAGTATCTTCATTAAAAAGGCAAATGTCAGAAAGTCATCTAATGAAATCTAAAACGCAAATTAGAACTGTGTTGTTTGTACAAGGAAACAAAAACAAATATGTTTTAGGTCAAATAAATTAATCCTATTAAAAAAAGATTTCGTTTATACACAAAAAATACTAAAAAATTTACACTTTGTTATAAATAGTTTATATATTAAATTATTGAGAATAGTTAAAATGAAATTCTAATGTATAACCTTCATTTCACTACGTTCAAAGCCTCGACCTATCTGCAGCGACGCAGCTGTCCTTATCGAAGGTGAAATATACAGGGTGTCCCGTAAGTCTGGACCCATAGGGAAAAATAATAAAATTACGAAATAGTCCAAAAATTTATTACATAATCTGTTCAAAGTGTCCGCCGTTGTGTCGCACACATAGTTGAAGACGCAATCTCCACTGCGACAGCACTTTCTGAATCACAGTCGCAGAAATTTCTTGACACGCCTCCACAATGCGTGCTTTAAGGTGGAAAATGTTCTGAAGTTTGACCTCGTACACTTTGGCTTTCAAGTGGCCCCACAAATAAAACTCCAGCGGAGTAAGATCATAATAAAAAAATAATAAAAATAATAATAAAAATAATGAAAAAATATATTATAAATAAATTTTTGGACTATTTTGTAATTTTATTATTTTTCCCTATGGGTCCAGACTTACGGGACACCCTGTAGATGGGAAAAGCAATGAAACGGATCTCGAGTGCTATTCCAAAATACTCTTAACGGAGCTTGGAGTCGTCAGGTCTTAATCCAAGATGGAAGTACAACAGAATTTTAGAATTTTATCGAAAAACAGCCGAGTTAAAGGTCACGTTTTAGTGTAGAAGATACTCTTTTTTTTTTTTTTTAAAGAATATTCCCCGTTGCGCCATCTATGTCGAAGTTACCTGAAACAAGATAAAAAGAATGACGAATATCTACCAAAGAAAAATTGAACGACATTTATCTTATTCAAAGTGGAAGTTCTAAAAATATATTTTGTGCCTTTCCCGTTAATAGAATGATCATTATCTCTCATATGAACAAAGATAACGTTATTGGCATTACAGAACTTAACATATTTATGGTCTTACGCTCAAAATCTCTCTTCATTTAGCTTTTATATTCGGCACTTTATATTTACCTGTCGCTATAAGGGGAATATGTACCACGTTGCAACACCGCTTCCCATTAAATCAGCGATGTTAAGCGACGTTGGGTTTCTTCAATAGTTGGACGTGGGTTGTCTTGTGTGTTCAGATAATGTAGCGGCCCGTAATTTGGATTACACGTAAAACCGTAGGTCATATTGCGAGAGAAAATCTCCTGGCCTTCTCTAGCCTATACCGAGGCTAACTTTCGTTACAAGGATCAACCCTGCCTGAAGTTGAGAACTAACCTTTATCTACCTTCGCTACGCTTACGAACTACGTTTAAATAAGCCCAAAATTAAAGATATACGTTGAAATAAGAATTTTAAGGAGATTTGCTTACAGTGCTACGTTGGAACGGCTTTAGCTGGCACTAGGTTTAAGAGCTTGTTTTCGTTCCGACCAGCTCTATCTGTTGTTGAAGTTTGTCACGTGGCATAAGTGAAGAAACTGAGTTAACACGAGTAAAGATGCTCCCCGATCTGTGACCGTAGAAGCTTATAAAACGTCGCCAGAGGGCGCTGTAATGGCTGCTTAATGTATTTTTATTTGTATAATATAATTTTTATTTACTTATAATGATATTTGTTATATTGAACTTATACTGTACTGCAAACTTTAAAGGTTCTCCTATATTGACTTTCGTTTAACTACACTGACTGACTGTCTGCCTTGTGTAACGTGTCTCGTTAAGCCTAATGTAGGAGAGACCTAAAACACGTAAGATCTTATACGATTTTATTCAATTTACCAACTGCACTATCGGGAAAAAAAACCTCTCTGAGGTACAGGATTATCACCTGTACTATCTGAAGACAACCTCTTTGAAGCACAGGATTACCAACTGTAATTTTGAAACTGCTCTCTCTCTCTCTCTCTCTCTCTCTCTCTCTCTCTCTCTCTCTCTCTCATATAATTTTATTTTTATTAATTTTAACTAGTAATCACGTCACATTGCATTAATTTACAATCGCCTTAATTCTATTTAATACAGTGCCACGAATTAATAAAATTTGCGCACGACGCTCCTCATTTTACTAAAAATTGTTAGTAAAAAATTTTACTGTACTTTCGCTAAACTGAGTTATATTTATAACTAAATTACACCATTTCGAAATGTTATTAAAGATAATATTAATTCGTCAGCTATGACGTCATAAGTAGGACGAGAATGAGAACTTGAGTAACTGTAAACTAAGTTAATTATCTTCTTGACTCTTCTTTGAAGTTCTTGATAACATTTAACTTAATCTCAAATTGATTTAAAGTATTGATTACTTTTACTATGATTGTACGCAAGTTTTTGCGTTTTGGCGATTAAGTCGTACGAGTGATTTATAGTAATTGCTCAAAAGTTTTATTGGGGGAGTAAGCCGTAAGTGATTAGACAATTATTTAACTTTTTTAAAAAGGGTTTTTTTTTTAGGTTTTTTTTAATTTAGCAAAATAACGCAGTGATTGGATTGGACTTTATCGTCATTTTCTCAGGGCAAAATGACCTTTGCCTTTACGAATGAGGTTAAATAAATTATAATATACCAAAATTATATTAATAATTAATATGATTAATATAATTAATATATTAATTATGATGTTGACCCAAAAGTTATCGGAATTGTTACAATTTTTTAATTACAATAGTCATATTCTATGGTCCTTATCCATCTTTCTGCAAGCAGCTCAATCCCTCTTTGATACTAGGGCTGGTCCTTGGACGCGAAGACACTTTATTTCGATAAAAAAACGATAAAAAACACGATAAAAAACGAAAAAATTCTGAAAACTTTTGGGCCACCCTAGTAATTACGTACAGTGCAAAAAAGGCATAGAAAATACTCTGCCAGGTTTAATATATATATATATATATATATATATATATGAAAAATTATTTCACGAAAGTGACACGTGAAAAGTATTTATGATGAATAAAACCACGAAGGAAAAAAGAAACACAAATGGGTGCTCAAGCGCTTTCGTCTAATGAGTGTTCCTGAGGATGTCATTAGACGAAAGCGCTTGAGCACCCATTTGTGTTTCTTTTTTCCTTCGTGGTTTTATTCATCATATATATATATATATATATATATATATGTTTAAATCTCGCAAATGAGGCGGGATGCTGCAGAGGGGTTGATTGTAGGTCATCCTGAACTGTCGTTCAAACTCGCATAAAGTAACATAAAGTATATATATAGTGGTAGTGGTTAGCATCACTGACTACGAATCCACCTGCCCCGGGTTCAATTCCCGGTGACTGAAGGCGGCGCCCAGCACACCCAGATGTTCATCTTTCCATATAATTAAATTGGTTGGTAGATACATGGGTATTCTGGTTAGCCTAGTGGTTAAGACATTGGGCTGCTGATCAGGAGGTCGTTCGTGTGATTGAGTCCGGGTGAGGCCTTTGTAATTTCTGATCGCCCGTAGTGGGTCGTGGTTCGGATTCCACATTAAGCTATAGGTCTAAGGTGGAGCAACAAGCTTTACCTTCCTCAGAATAAACAATTCGGTCGGAAGCAATACCAAGGTGTGTGTGTGTGTGTGTGTATATATATATATCTATATATATAAAAGAGGAAGTTTGTTTGTTTGTTTGTCTGTTTGTTTGTTCTCTATTGAAATGAATATGGCTGCACCAAATAGTGTTTAAGGTAGTGAATCAGATATAACTTTTCACGGGGAATCTAATGGTGTGCACAGTAGGTAGGTAGGTACAGTAGGTAGGTACAGTAGGTAGGTAGGTAGGTAGGTAGGTAGGTACAGTAGGTAGGTAGACTAGACAGTTTTATTTAGTAAATGATACATTAAAATCTTGTTTAGTTTTGAATGACGGCATAAAGTCACAGGATTTAAGTGGAATCTAATGGTGTGCATAAAAGTTTCAAAATTTTCGAGAACTTTTTAAAATATAAGGTTAAGGAATAAGTTTTTTCATTTTAACACAAAAAAGCTTAAAATCATTATTTTCGAAAACTTTTAAAATATAAGGTTAAGGAATAAGTTTTTGCATTTTGACACAAAAAAGCTTAAAATCATTATTTTCGAGAACTTTTTAAAATATAAGTTTAAGGAATAAGTTTTTGCATTTTGACATTTGAGTGTGACTTTTGCTATGGGTGACAATGGCCCAAAAAAGTTGGAACACCTCGCAATCTTTGTTTTGACACCCAATGGAAAAACACGTAACATTGTTTACACTGAAGTGCTACAAAATGTCTGATGTTTTCAAGGAATAAAAACAATTACCAAAACTTTGTGTTTGTGTTCATTTAGTTTTGTTCATCTTTTTACCTTATTTTGACACACCCTTACATCCCGGGCAACGCCGGGTATCTCTGCTAGTATATATATATGTATATATATATATATATATATATATGTATATATATATATATATATGCGCCTCGGTGGTATAGTGGTTAGCGTCGCTGACTACGAATCCATCGGTCCCGGGATCGAGACCCAGTGACGGCAGTCGGCGCGCAGCAAAACCCAGCTGTTCATCCTTTCACACAATAAAGAAAGTGGTTGGTAGATAAATGGGTACCCTGGGTAGCCTAGTGGTTAAAACACTGAGCTGCTGGTGAGGCGTAGTTCGGATTCCACGTTAAACTGTAGGTTTAAGGTGAAGTGAAAAGCTTGACTTTCGTCAGAATGAAGAATTCGGGCGGAAGCAAACCAAAGGTGTGTGTGTGTGTGTGTGTGTGTGTGTGTGTATATATATATATTCCCGTTTATATGTACCTTTGAATTTTAAAAGGTAATATTTTAAATATCGAACGCGGTATTCCATTTGTTCATGAATATATTTTCGGCTGTAACAACCTGTCGATGTAAAAGTAAAACTGTAAATTTTTAAAACTACGAAAGAAAATTCAGCAAAAATGCATTGTAAATTGTGTTCCAATTGAAAGCCGAGACCCCAGATTTGTTTTCCGTTCGGAGATGAAAAAAGAAATTGGATATTTGACTTAAAGCAACTTTGCATCGATGCCTTACTCTGAAGATCATTTTACTTATTAATAAAGGAAAGATTTGTTTTTTTTTTATTTTAATGTTTCTCCGGTTCTGTTTGTTGCGTTGTATGCGAAGAAGCTATTTTAGTTTCACATTGCTTTACGGTTGGGTCAGGTAGGCCGTATGATCTGCATGTTTTATTTATTTATTCTCTCTCTCTCTCTCTCTTTATTTATTACTTCCGTGGGGATTTTTTTTTTGTAGGGAACCGCAACTCGCTAATAAATAAATGGACGAAGAAAAAATACTACTTTTCTTCTCTTTACTTTTTATTAGTGTCAAAACGAGACGTTTTGGGAACTTTCTTCCGCTTCCATCATGAGTTGAGGTGAAACTAAAAGCAAAAATTTAGAAATCAAAACATTTTGTAAAATTTAGAGTTAAATTTTCAACATTTGAAAAAAAATGACAAATTTGCAATATAGATTCGTGCATTAATTGGTTTAAAGTATGTTAAAACTTCTGTTATCTTCTATCACTAATTCCACCCTAACCGTTCATTCAGACGAAGGTGAAGCTCGTTGTTACCTCACCTTCGGAAAATTTACAGATTAAAGTGGGATCTGAACCATGGCTCCGCCTGGGGAGACCCAAAGGAACACTTTCATCACTCAAATCAAAAATCATGAGGTCCGAGATTGGAGTTCATCCCGTGTCCTTCAAATTTGCAGATTGGCGTCTTAACCACTGTAAAAATTATACGAGATCAGCCAGGAGTGCGAACAACTGGCGTAGCGCTCAGACCACCTAATGCGGTCCGTTGCTCTAACCCAGCGGTTCTCAAACTTTTTTCTTCTTCTGTACCTCTTGAATTCTTTCATGGTATTTTCTGGACTTTCGAGAGAGATAGACGATTTTTACTTTCTTTACGACCGTGTGACTCGTGGCCGTTCGTTAATCGTATATTAAATTAAAAGGGTTGTATTTTCAGGACCCTTTCGCTTATCCCTGGGGTATGTCGTACCCCACTTTGAGAACCACTGCTCTAACCCCTGTATTATTATCATTACCAGCACCATTGGGATTCGAGCTCCCGACCTCACTTCACTTATAGGGCACTGGTATTGAAAGGTCATGGTTAATTTTAACTATTTTCTTATCCTAAAAAGTTTGTTCAAGGATATATTTTAAGTAAATTTCCGATTGTTGGATTCTATAAACTTAGTTCAAGGAATAAAATTTTTAATCACGCTTTCTTATCTCCCTTTTCAGTGTGAGTTGATTCATACTTAAGGAAAACGATAATTATATTTTATCAAATATAAATACTTAACTTACCTAAGTAAGGCGAGGATATTTGTTTTCTTTTAAATACAAATATTCGTAAATTTTAAATGAAATTAAATGTTACGGAAAAAAGAATGAAAAATATTACTTATATTCTTAAATGAAGTTAGCAAAATTTTATATTTTGAACCGAAATTGAACATCAAAAGCAAAAATGGAAAAAACTTTGAAATAAAGATCAAGGTATTTCGCTCAAAAGCTACTTCACTAAAAAGCCATTTCGGAGTAGTCCAGTTAATCAAAGTAAATTTCAACTGAAAAACTAAACACTACTTACACTTGAAATTCTTCATACGAAGTGGTACTTGACGTTTAGTTTTATATATATGAAACGTCTACTCGACATTTAATTACAAACTTAGCTTTTTGAAATAGTTATGTTAAAGTGTTTAGTAGATACTGTATTTTAAATATCTGGAAACGGTGCTTAAATGTTTCAAATATATAAAATCGTACGAATTAAACATTTGCATAACAAGGTGATTTTCTAATTTTTGCGCCAAGACGCATGCGCAGTGTGGTTAAAAATATTTTGAAATGGTGACGCAGTTCGCACTTATAGGCTACATCGAAAAGAGAAGGAAACAAGTATTATATTTGTGCATTTATTCATTTGGTCCTTGTAGGCTTACATAGGTCTTCTAAGTGTCTTTCATGCATTTATTTCGGATCACCTGAAGATCAGGGTCCCCCAGCCTTCGTTAGTTAGCCTTATAAGGTTAACTAACGAAAGTATCACGACTTAACCTAACCAATCGTTAGGTCAACTGTACGCCCTTGACGATTGGTTAGGTTAAGTCGTGATATTTTCGTTAATTAGCCTTATAAGGCTAACTAATGAAGGCTGGGGGCCCTGATCTTCAGGTGATCCTTTATTCCTTTCATTTATTGGGATAAGCCTTCAAGATTAAGAACCAGCTTGTGACCTGAACCTATCCTTAGACTTAGGCCTCTTGGTATACAGTAGACCGGTGCTGGTTAAGTGTGCGATCTACCTACGATTGGTTAGGTTTAATCATGATATTTTCGTTAAAACTAACGAAAATATCATAACTAAACCTAACCAATCGTCAAGGGCGATTGACAATGGGATGTAAACAAACAATTAGTAAACAAGATAAGAAGCTATAATTAAAAGGTAGACCGCCGAATCGTAGGTAGACCGCACACTTAACCAGCACCCAGTAGACCTACCTATGTTCAGTGTCTACTCTCTACGTTAGATAACCTATACTTGAGAAAGACGCTGATATATTAGAAAGGGTTTGGGTTAGAAATGAATCCAGAACTGAGAAGTAAAATATTTGAGGAAAATTTAGCGTCGACTTATAGGAGAATTAATTCGAGTATTTAAAACTAATAAATGGTTTTGACAATGTAAATTACAGAAAGTTATTTGAGAAAAAAATGGCTATGGTAAATCTCTAGGAGCGCTCCATTTTTCAATATTAAACATACACTCATAAAACATATACCATTTGAAAGCTCACATTTTTCTGAGTCTAAAAATGTAGTAATCCAAAAGTATCAATAGCAAATAAAAAGTAACTAGGTTTAAATATAAAACCCTATACCGATCAATTTGTGATGCGTGATCTTTACCGGGCCGTACCCCCGAAACCTAAATTATACAAATGATAATGTAATAGCATATTCATGTTAGATTAGGTTAGCGTAACAATTACCAAAAATACCATTTTACAACACAGACTGAAGATTTATAACTTAGCCAACCTTTATAATGTAGTTAATGACGTCAGGCGTCAAACAATTAATTAAATCTAGTTACTTTTTATTTGCTATTGATACTTTTGGATTACTACATTTTTAGACTCAGAAAAATGTGAGCTTTCAAATGGTATATCTTTTATGAGTGTATGTTTAATATTGAAAAATGGAGCGCTCCTAGAGATTATCCATGGCTATAAATTTAAAGTGAAATTGGAGCAAGTGTAGTTTACCTCCCCTTGACGCAAAAAGGGATACAAACTACACTAGGTCAAAGTTGGGGAACGTAAACTACAGTAGGATCTTTAGGAGATATTATATATACACATACAGTATAATATATTTGGGACCTTTTCCAGTTTGTGTACCGTTTTTCATATAATTTATTTTTGAGAATATTTTTGTTAAAACTAACGAAAATATCACGACTTAACCTAACCAATTATCGTTGATATATTACTAAATAGTAAATACTATTCCAGAAACAAACAATGTTATAATTAATAATAGATCAACTGTACGCCCTTGATAATTGGTTAGTTAAGTCGTGATATTTTCGTTAGTTTTAACAAAAATATTCTCAAAAATAAATTATATGAAAAACGGTACACAAACTGGAAAAGGTCCTATATTTGCATTGAAAAGCATAGTTCCTATGTTTCCAGACTTTTGACTCACCCTGTATATTTAATAATAACAGTGAAATATTTTCCCCAAAAACCTACGGTATCCCAGCTGCGTGCAATTCCTTTCTATTCCCTTCTAATTTTTTTTCCCCTTCATTTTTTTCTGAATTTCCCCCTTTTTTATTTTTATTTTAATTTCCAGAAAGTGAGAGGGGTAAAAAAACATGAAAAATGAGATGAAGAAATTAATTTAAATTTCTGATCAGAAAAGTTGAGATCAGATGGCCGACTTAAATTAAGCTATAAATTCAAAATTATATATATATATAATATATATATATATATATATATATATCTTATTTGTGTTTTTATTCCCTAACATAGAGTTGCGTGACTTTTGGAACACCTGATACCATTATATATATATAATATATATATATATATATATATATATAATATATATATATATATATATATATATATATAGTCATGCGGTTTACTTCTACAAAGCTTCAATTTAATATTTAGGAGAAATCCAATGACAAGGAGGAATGTAAATGCCATGAAAAGTCTTTTTTAATGCGCAACGTTTCGAGCAATACGCTCATCATCAGGCTAGATAATAACAATATGAAATTAGAATCAGTAAATAAATGTGAACAAGACAAAATAATTTCTATAAAACCTATTCATTAAAAGCAAATTTTAAAAAGCCTAAAAGAAGAGGGTTAAATTCAGTTATAAAAATTTACATATAAAATTACAAGAAATTTAAAAGCTATTTTTAAATTACATATAGTAAATTTGAAATTAGTACACTGGAATAATTAACACTAATACAATGGAATAATTAACACTACGAACCTTTCAATGCTGGTTCCGAGGCACGAGTAATTTAAAACAAAACAAAACGGGAAACAAGCTATGGGTTGGGCGGTTGGAGAGTTATAAGTTAGGGGAGGGGGGATTATAAAAAATTGGGGAGGGGAGTTGGGGAGGGGGGATTATAAAAAATTTAGAGGGACAGCTGAGGAATCCACGTTTAGAGAAGGGGTCAATGTTTTAATATAAAGAGATTCCAAAATTCTAAGTGAGTTAGGACAAGAATTACAACCGAGAATTTTAAAATTATCTAAAGTGACATCAGTTTTACATTTTATACAATGTTCCCGAATACTGGAGGCTTCTTTTTTATTTAAAATTTTACCTGTTCGGCAACTTATTCCCATATGCGAATAAAATCTAGCCCTGAGGGAGCGCGTGCTGCCAATATAAGTACCAAGGAGACACCTTGGGCAGGTAAATAAATATACAACACCGCTACGCAACGAATCAGGAGTTCGATCCTTCGCTGAGAAAAAGCTACCTAAAGACATTTTGTTAATAAATATAATGCGAAAATCAATATGATAAAAAAAATTTCTTAACAACTTTGTAAATTTAAGTTTAAATTCTTTATTCATGGGACCCATTTCAGGTACCAGGAAATATTTTATATCTTTAGGCACTGAAATACAGGAAAGTTGAGGGCTATAAACATTATTTAAGAAAGATCTTATTAGTTTATCTACATATTGAACAGGAAAACTATTATTGGTAAAATATGATCTTAAATTATTAAATTCATCCGTTATTTCAAATATATAAGCCTTCGTTTTTTCTTTACTTTGAAAAAAATTTTAATGGCTTGAAAAATGTTCCCCATGTCGGTGATTTCAATAATTTTAAATGTCAGTTTGCTAATTTAACTCATGAATTTTTTCACAAACTTAGAAACCTTAAATTTAAATCTTTCATATTTAAGAAGAGTGACTTGCAGGTTATTAAGAATTTGGCAAAGAACCAGGAGATTGTTGTGACTAGACCGGACAAGGGCAACGGAGTTGTTATTTTGAATAAATCTCATTACATAAATAAAACTAATGAAATCCTAAGTGATGTTAGCAAATTCAAACAAATTCTTGAACCCGTCAATAAAGTCATTTTAAGGTTGGAAGACCAAGTTAATAGATTTTTGTCACGATTAAAGTCTTTAAAGATAATAAAAAATGATACTTACTCTCAGTTGTTCGTATCTGGTTCTGATCTTGCTCAATTATACTGTTTGCCTATAATCCATAAAGTTGGAACACCTCTCCGTCCTATTTTAACTTCGTATAACTTACCTACCTTTCAATTGGCAAAATTTGTTGTTGGTCTCCTGTCACCTTTTGCGAAAAATGCTTATACTATAAATAACTCTTATGAATTTCAAAAAGATCTTCTTAGTAAGAATTTCGATTCAAAAAAGTTTTTGTCAGTTTTGATGTAAAGTCGCTTTTCACGAATGTACCCTGTATCAGAAACTATTGCCATTATTTTAGATAGGGTTTTTAGCTCTGATGTTAGTTTTCATGGTTTTTCATGGTCTTATTTTAAGGAACTTTTAGAATTGGTTTTTAAGCAATGTTATTTTACTTTCAATAATAAGGTTTACCAACAAATTGATGGTGTTGGGATGGGATCACCCGTCGGACCTTTATCAGCTGATTTTTTTATGACTCATTTAGAAAGTGTAATTTTTAGACAATCTCCCACCCATTGTAAACCAATTTTCTATCGACGCTTCGTTGATGACTCGATAGCTGTTTTTGATAATGCTGTACAAGCGCAACAATTTTTTAACTTCTTAAATTCTCTGCACCCCAATATAACTTATACAATGGAAACTGAGAAAAATGGCTCCCTTCCCTTTTTAGATCTTTTAATTTCGAAAAAAGGTGATTCTATTACTACATCAGTTTACAGGAAACCCACTTTTACTGGTTTGGGCATGAATTTCTTTAGTTTTACTGATTTTAACTATAAGATGTCGTGTATTAAAACTCTCTTGTTCAGAGGATATAATTTGACCTCTAGTTTTACCTTACTAAACGATGAATTTAATAATTTAAGATCATATTTTACCAATAATAGTTTTCCTGTTCAATATGTAGATAAACTAATAAGATCTTTCTTAAATAATGTTTATAGCCCTCAACTTTCCTGTATTTCAGTGCCTAAAGATATAAAATATTTCCTGGTACCTGAAATGGGTCCCATGAATAAAGAATTTAAACTTAAATTTACAAAGTTGTTAAGAAATTTTTTTTATCATACTGATTTTCGCATTATATTTATTAACAAAATGTCTTTAGGTAGCTTTTTCTCAGCGAAGGATCGAACTCCTGATTCGTTGCGTAGCGGTGTTGTATATTTATTTACCTGCCCAAGGTGTCTCCTTGGTACTTATATTGGCAGCACCGTGCGCTCCCTCAGGGCTAGATTTTATTCGCATATGGGAATAAGTTGCCGAACAGGTAAAATTTTAAATAAAAAAGAAGCCTCCAGTATTCGGGAACATTGTATAAAATGTAAAACTGATGTCACTTTAGATAATTTTAAAATTCTCGGTTGTAATTCTTGTCCTAACTCACTTAGAATTTTGGAATCTCTTTATATTAAAACATTGACCCCTTCTCTAAACGTGGATTCCTCAGCTGTCCCTCTAAATTTTTTATAATCCCCCCTCCCCCTCCCCTCCCCCCTCCCCAATTTTTTATAATCCCCCCTCCCCTAACTTATAACTCTCCAACCGCCCAACCCATAGCTTGTTTCCTGTTTTGTTTTGTTTTAAATTACTCGTGCCTCGGAACCAGCATTGAAAGGTTCGTAGTGTTAATTATTCCAGTGTACTAATTTCAAATTTACTATATGTAATTTAAAAATAGCTTTTAAATTTCTTGTAATTTTATATGTAAATTTTTATAACTTTGAATTTAACCCTCTTCTTTTAGTCTTTTTAAAATTTGCTTTTAATGAATAGGTTTTATAGAATTATTTTGTCTTGTTCACATTTATTTATTGATTCTAATTTCATATTGTTATTATCTAGCCTGATGATGAGCGTATTGCTCGAAACGTTGCGCATTAAAGAAGATTTTTCATGGCATTTACATTCCTCCTTGTCATTGGATTTCTCCTAAATTATATATATATATATATATATATATATATATATATATATATATATATATATAAAGAATCCCTTCAAGTGGCCTTTATTGCATATGAATACCTTTCGTAATGCAAATCTGTTTGTGAAAGATCCGCGAAGAGGCATAAAATGAAAGAAACAAATTCGGGGTCCCGCAAGGTCGTTCATTTAATATCATGAGATTCAACTTGAACCAAAAATAAGAAAAAAGTCGGTTATGCAATTTGAAAATGTGGAATTAAATTTTGGAAAATGAATTCATGCTTTGCTTTACTTTTTTTTTTTTTTTGCACTGATTTAATTAGTTGGTCTGAGCACTGTGCCATATTTTGGCCCTTCTCATTGATTATTTACACCGAAAAAATGTCACTGAGAATAGTTGGCGAATGTGGAGAAGAGAGCAGAGCATAGTGAAAAAAGGCTGCGGAATGAGGTGTATATATCCTTTAGAATGAATTAACATTGCCCTAAAATACCCTTCAGAATAGATAAATACCCCGTAAATAATTCTTGCCATGATTGAGTAGGACCTATATATATATATATATATATATATATATATATAATATATATATATATATATATATATATGAAAGAATGCCAATCACTTTAGTTCCTACGGTAGTTGACGACAACTCATCAGCAGAACTGAGCTAGAGTAAACTTAACTATTTAGGTTTTAAAAACTGCGAAATGACCTTTCTATTGACAGGTTATGATAAAGTCTTCAGTAAATAATAATAATATTCGCATGAAAAAGTTTTGTTGTCAGAAAAATGTTTACTTTTTAATTAAAAAAATTGTGCAACGAATTTCAATAATGTAAAACAAAACAAAAAAACCACCTAATTTCCTACGACGTGAAAGTATTTCAAAATTTCTTCGTAATGAGTTTGAAAATGAATGAATTCGAATGTTGATTTAGACATGAAAGCGATTCGCGCCGTATCGCAGAAGCGATAAACATTCATTTTCTTGTAATCTAAAATCGCTTTTGAGTCATTCTTAATGTCTATATATCGACTTCTTAATAAACTTAAACTTTCATGTGTGTAGTTTCCAATTTCGAAGAAGCTTTCTTGTACACACACACACACACACACACACACACACACACACAACACCACACACACACACACGTTCTTTCCTTCCCTACACCTAATTTCCATTATTATCAGTATTATTCTTAATATTCTTCCTTAATGAACTTCTTTGTAGGTCGAAGATTCTAAAAGCAAGATTACAGAATCCAAATGAAAAGATTACCCAAAAGAACACCATTGATTAGAATCCCTCTCCTCCCTTCCCCCCCACCCCCAAAATATATATATAGAGGAAGTGAGTAAGAAAAAGTCTTTTTTCCATTAAGAACGTACGAGTCTGCCTTGTCGACTGATCAAAAGTAATATCGGTATCGATCCAAATCTCTCATTATTCTTTTTATTCTTGATTTTCTCCCTTTTTATTCTTTATATTCTTAATTTTCTCCCTTTTTATTCTTTATATTCTTAATTTTCATCCTTTTTATTCCTTATAATCTTAATTTTCTCTTTTATTTTTTATATTTTTTAATTTTCTCCCATTTTAGCATTTTATTTTTTTAAAGTTTAGTTATTCCTCGAATTTGTTTTTTTTTAACGTTTCCTTTCGTTATTCTGTTATTATTTATTTATTATTTATTATGTTTATTTTTTCTATTTCATGATTTCATGTTTATTCTTGATTTTTTTACCGTTTTCTTTACTTTTCATCGTATACTTTTTTATTAATTATTCTTTGATATATTTTTAATTTATTATTTAATATTGTTCTTTATTTTTTTAATTTCCCATTTATTAAATAATTTTTGAAAATTATGACTCGAGATTGTATTCCCTCATAATTATTCTCCATTAGTCTTTGTTTTCATCATTTATTATTATCTTTAAGATGACATTTATTACTTTGTTAAACAGTTCTTAAAAGATAAGAAATATCTTTATATCTATCCTAATAGTAACATTTTTATTGTCAATGTGAAAAATAATATTTTTTGTCAATTAATGTTACTTGGATATTGTGAAAGCATTGTGAAAAATAATATTTTTGGGCCAATGATGTTACTTGAATATTGTAAAGACATCGTGAAAAATAATATTTTTTGTCCAGTGATATTACTTGGATATTGTGAAGGTGTTTTGAAAAATAATTTTTGTCCACTGATGTTGTTTGGATATTGTGAAGGCTTTTTGAAATATTATAATTAAATTTTTCCCAGTGATTTTACTTGGATATTGTGAAAGCATTGCATTGCGAAAATAATATTTTTTGTCCAGTGATGTTACTTACGAGCAGATATTGTGAAAGATATTACTGTATGTTCGGCCAATAATATTACTTAGATATTGTGAAAGCATTTTGAAAAATAATATTTTTTGTCCAGTGATGTTACTTGGATATAACTTAAAATTATCCATTGGTGGTTGAACGTTTTCCCATAAATATGAATGCAGCAGAAATTAATTTTATTCCAAGTTAATATAAATTTAGCCACAGGGAAGGGAAAATTGTCTAAATATTTCCATACGTAATCTTTTAACGACCACAGCTTTTTCCGGAAACTGAATAAAATCGTCTGACATTTGCCAGAACAAAATCAGTATAATGCCTTTAGGCGATGTTTTTTTTTTTTAAAAAAAAACACATATAACATTTCCTCCTCTAAACGAGGTTTTTATGGCGTTAACAACGCGTTTTTTTTAAAAGAAAAAAAAATACAATGTTGGCCAAACTCCGTATCGACTTTGGCTTTAGGTTACACTATTTCTTTTCTTGGAAGAATTTTGACATAAAACAAACTAAAATTTTTATACGAGTCATCTCTTAGAATTTTTTTTTTTTTAGAATAAAAATTATAATATTTGAACAGGACTTAATTATGATCAAGAATACATTCAGTTTATTATTAATAATTATACGATATTAATTCTGTATTGTACGGAATGTCAGTGGGCTAGGATACTATTAGGACTGGTGAAACGAAATTCAATGCAGAAAGTAAAGGGGATATTGAATTTAATGAGAGAGAGAGAGAGAGAGAGAGAGAGAGAGAGAGAGAGAGAGAGAGACGTCAAAAATAAATCAAAAGAGGCGAGGAGACTTTATATACGTGAAAGTAAATGAATTATGCAAAACACTGGAGAAGTGTATATATATATATAAGACGGTTTCTTCGTCAGGAGCGACTCCTGCAAATGCGAGCACCTCCCCACCCCCTCCAGTAGAGTGGTGAAGACAATGGTGACTTTCAATTATCATTGATCACTGTTGGAATATGGTTACTCGTAGTTTCGAAGCATTGTTTAAGGTCCCGCTCTTTTTTTTTTTTTTTTTAATAGTTTTCCTTCTTTTTAATCTTTATTGGAAAAGTCTGTAATTTTGAGATGAGTTTCGCGGATGAAAATATAATTATATTTAATATTTTATTACGTAACTCAAATGCTGGGGAAAAAAAAAAAAAAGAGTTCCTTCCAACGAAGTAGAAAGTTTATAAAGTAAATAAGTTTGGTTATATATATATATACAGGGCGTCCCAAAAAAATGTATACACACTTTAACAGCTGATAGCTCAATTGATGTTTCTTTCTTTCCAAGTTAAACCCATTAGAATTAATAATGGCAGTCAGACTAAGCTTTGAACAAAGGAAATTCATTCTAAAATGCTACTGGAAGTGTGAAAACGCAGTTGAAGTGCAAAAACAGTTTAGGAGGGAGTTTCAAACAGATCCACCAACGCGACTTACCATCACTCGAATTAGAGATAAGTTTGAAGCCGATGGAACTGTTCAGAATGTCCACAAGAAGCGTTCCGGAAGACCACGGACATCGACAAGCCCCACAAAGCAAGAAAGAGTACTGGAAACGTATCACCAAAGTCCAAGAAAATCTGTGCGGCAAGCGAGTCGTGAGGTAGGAATTTCAGAATCGTCTGTCCAACGCATTTTGAAGCGCTGTCAATGGAAAAGTTACATTCCAAGATTAATCCATGCTATTAATGAAGATGATCCGGACCGAAGAGTGGAGTATTGCGAGTGGTACTTGGCACGATGTGGATGTGGATTGGACGAAGAGGTTTCGTAGAATACCCTCCGCGTTCACCAGACCTCACACCACTAGACTTTTTTTATGGGGATACTTAAAAGACAAAGTCTACGCTATAAAACCTGCAACAGTCGCTGAATTGAGAGCAGCCATTGAACGAGAATGCACACAAATACCAAACAAAATGTTTCGTGATGTTTGCGATTCCATTGCTTCGCGTTATCAGCAGTGCCTGGACCAGAACGGACGTCAGTTCGAAAACAGGCGTTGACAAAACAATTAAATAATGTCTGTAGATTCTATTACACTTTGAAAATGAAATGTATTTAATAAACACTGCCTTCATAAGTATTTAAAGTGTGTATACATTTTTTTGGGACGCCCTGTATATATATATATATATATATATATATATATATATATATATATATACTTTGCAGATGTTCTGTGCGTCGGTCTCGCTTTCACACGGAGGTTAGGCTGGTGGTCCCACCTTACATATATATATATATATATATATATATATATATATATATATATATATAATATATATATCAGTGGTGACTCCAGCTCTTCAAGACTACTCGGGCTCTTTTTAAATTTTCAAGTCTACATATGAGCCGACATTTAAATGCATGACAATAACTTAAGATTATCAATAAAATAAATAAATACATACCCTCGGTAAAAAATTATTTTAATTTTATTTACTTGAACATAAAGTCCAAGCGTCTTGGTTTTAAAGCAAATTCCTTTAATATTCGGTCATGTAATTCCTTTTTGCTTTCTAAATCAATAAGTATTTCTTTTTCGATTGAAATCCTAGCCAGGGACGAGAGCCGTTCTTGAGCCATTGTGTTTCTTAAATATGATCTAATTCGATCAAGAACAGAGAAACTTCTTTCATTTGAAACAGAAGTTACAGGTATGGTAAGGAGGAGCTGAATCAGCTTTGTGGGTTTCTTTTAATGATAACACTATGTCCTCCATGGGTGGGCTATACTTCTCAGAATACTTATAATATTAAAAATAAATCAGATTATTTAAGAAAAGCGAACAACCTCACATTGCAGCAAAAATCAAACAGCACCGCGCCTAAGGCAGTTGAAGGCAGGGTTGCCGAAGTTGGTACGTTCGTACCAAATGTGGTACTTTTTGCCTCCTCTGGTACGTTTGGTACGACGGCCGAAAATTTTGGTACTATTTGAAGTTTTGTCGAAACAAACAAAAACCGCTATGTATGTATAAAAACTATCCTTTAGAAAACTATAATTTGGTTCATTATTGAATGGAGAAAAAAAAATTATTATTGATGGATTTTAATTTTCGTTTCGTCTCGTAGTAGAAAGAATGGTCGGTACAGGGTACATTCGAATTACAATATATTATAAACTACGATCTTGGTGCAGGAGCACTTTAGGATCAAAATGGCCAGATTATCCTGGAAAATGCCTTCATTGTTCAAGTCGCCAAAATAAAAATCTTGTTTTAATTGCTGGATTTTAGTTTTATTTTATTGTCTCAACTTATCAAAATATATCGTCTTTTTATATATAAAAAAGTGTTTTTTGAACGAAAGTTTTGGATAATGGCCGAAACGTGAGATTGACCGTTAAAAAATAAGGTTAGTTTAACATCTTTATATGTTTTAAAGCATTTATCATCATTTTTCAATTATTTGGTACCTTTTTGCGAGATTTGGTACCTTTTGACTTAAGTTTTGGTACACTTGCCAAAAAAATTTCGGCAACCCTAGTTGAAGGCACGCTTATCGAAATGTAAAAAGTTACCATGTATCGCCAGAAATAAAAATTGTGCCTCTACAAGGCCGAAAGATATAAGCCCGAGTTGAAATGTTTTTTTCTTTATAAAAAAAATTAATAGGAGGAAAAACGTATTTTATTTAATGAGAATTAGAAGAAGGACTATTATGTAACCGTATGCAAGCAAATAATTATTCATTAAGAGAACTTTAAATATACGATATTACTTATACTTTCTCGGGCGTAATGTCTTGCGCCCGAGTAAAGGATCTTGAAAGATTACACGAAAACTTAATGTGTCAATATAGTTTTTTTTATAGGTAGTAAGGGTATCTAAATGCGCTCAAAATTTGCTTGCGTGACGAAGGCTAGACAGAAAAATAGTAACATACTACCAGCCAAAAACCATTTTTACAATTTGTATTTAAAACTTTTTTTTTAAAACTTAAATCTATAAATACACAATTTTATCTCTCATGCTTCTCCTTGCCCCTTGCCTCTCGGGCTCAGCCCGAGAAGCCCGAGTGCAGGAGTCGCCACTGATATATATATAATTAAGCAAATGTGTTTACTTTATCATTTTTTTTACAAGAAATTTTTTTTTCAGTGTTTGAGTTATGTAAAAATAAATATTAAATTTAATTATTTTTTCGTTCTCGAAACTCGTTAAGAAATAACGGATTTATGAAATAAAAATTACAATCTGAGGTTCGACGCCGCAGAATCACGAAAGAGAAGACAAGAAAACTTAGATGAAGAAGGAGGAGAGAAGGAGAAGGAGAAGGAGGAGGTGAAGAGAGGAGCGGAAATATAGAAAACGGAAATGTTACCACAGAAAGATACCCAGGCTCAGCCGTGGTGTGGTCAACCCTTATCGTAGATACCCTGATACCGGGACCTTATACTGACCCCACAAGTAGACCAGCGGGCTTTTTAATAAAACGGTAATAGGTTCCAACGACGGGACACCGACCCGTTGAAATACAAGTTTCATCATCACAGGCAAAGTTTACTGGCTCCAATTTATTCACTCCTATGACATGGAGTTTTATGGACACCCTGTCTACTGTATATTCTCCTTCCACGGAATCATATATATACAGGGCGTCCCAAAAAAAATGTATACACACTTTAACAGCTGATAGCTCAATTGATGTTTCTTTCTTTCCAAGTTAAACCCATTAGAATTAATAATGGCAGTCAGACTAAGCTTTGAACAAAGGAAATTCATTCTAAAATGCTACTGGAAGTGTGAAAACGCAGTTGAAGTGCAAAGACAGTTTAGGAGGGAGTTTCAAACAGATCCACCAACGCGACTTACCATCACTCGAATTAGAGATAAGTTTGAAGCCGATGGAACTGTTCAGAATGTCCACAAGAAGCGTTCCGGAAGACCACGGACATCGACAAGCCCCACAAAGCAAGAAAGAGTACTGGAAACGTATCACCAAAGTCCAAGAAAATGTGCGGCAAGCGAGTCGTGAGGTAGGAATTTCAGAATCGTCTGTCCAACGCATTTTGAAGCGCTGTCAATGGAAACGTTACATTCCAAGATTAGTCCATGCTATTAATGAAGATGATGATCCGGACCGAAGAGTGGAGTATTGCGAGTGGTACTTGGCACGATGTGGATGTGGATTGGACGAAGGGGTTTCGTAGAATACCCTCCGCGTTCACCAGACCTCACACCACTAGACTTTTTTTTATGGGGATACTTAAAAGACAAAGTCTACGCTATAAAACCTGCAACAGTCGCTGAATTGAGAGCAGCCATTGAACGAGAATGCACACAAATACCAAACAAAATGTTTCGTGATGTTTGCGATTCCATTGCTTCGCGTTATCAGCAGTGCCTGGACCAGAACGGACGTCAGTTCGAAAACAGGCGTTGACAAAACAATTAAATAATGTCTGTAGATTCTATTACATTTTGAAAATGAAATGTATTTTAATAAACACTGCCTTCATAAGTATTTAAAGTGTGTATACATTTTTTTGGGACGCCCTGTATATATATATATATATATATACTTTGCAGATGTTCTGTGCGTCGGTCTCGCTTTTCACACGGAGGTTAGGCTGGTGGTCCCACCTTACATATATATATATATATATATATATATATATATATATATATATATCAGTGGTGACTCCAGCTCTTCAAGACTACTCGGGCTCTTTTTAAATTTTCAAGTCTACATATGAGCCGACATTTAAATGCATGACAATAACTTAAGATTATCAATAAAATAAATAAATACATACCTCGGTAAAAAAATTATTTTAATTTTATTTACTTGAACATGAAGTCCAAGCGTCTTGGTTTTAAAGCAAATTCCTTTAATATTCGGTCATGTAATTCCTTTTTGCTTTCTAAATCAATAAGTATTTCTTTTTCGATTGAAATCCTAGCCAGGGACGAGAGCCGTTCTTGAGCCATTGTGTTTCTTAAATATGATCTAATTCGATCAAGAACAGAGAAACTTCTTTCATTTGAAACAGAAGTTACAGGTATGGTAAGGAGGAGCTGAATCAGCTTTGTGGGTTTCTTTTAATGATAACACTATGTCCTCCATGGGTGGGCTATACTTCTCAGAATACTTATAATATTAAAAATAAATCCGATTATTTAAGAAAAGCGAACAACCTCACATTGCAGCAAAAATCAAACAGCACCGCCGCCTAAGGCAGTTGAAGGCAGGGTTGCCGAAGTTGGTACGTTCGTACCAAATGTGGTACTTTTTGCCTCCTCTGGTACGTTTGGTACGACGGCCGAAAATTTTGGTACTATTTGAAGTTTTGTCGAAACAAACAAAAACCGCTATGTATGTATAAAAACTATCCTTTAGAAAACTATAATTTGGTTCATTATTGAATGGAAAAGAAAAAAATTATTATTGATGGATTTTAATTTTCGTTTCGTCTCGTAGTAGAAAGAATGGTCGGTACAGGGTACATTCGAATTACAATATATTATAAACTACGATCTTGGTGCAGGAGCACTTTAGGATCAAAATGGCCAGAATTATCCTGGAAAATGCCTTCATTGTTCAAGTCGCCAAAATAAAAATCTTGTTTTAATTGCTGGATTTTAGTTTTATTTTATTGTCTCAACTTATCAAAATATATCGTCTTTTTATATATAAAAAAGTGTTTTTGTGAACGAAAGTTTTGGATAATGGCCGAAACGTGAGATTGACCGTTAAAAAATAAGGTTAGTTTAACATCTTTATATGTTTTAAAGCATTTATCATCATTTTTCAATTATTTGGTACCTTTTTGCGAGATTTGGTACCTTTTGACTTAAGTTTTGGTACACTTGCCAAAAAAATTTCGGCAACCCTAGTTGAAGGCACGCTTATCGAAATGTAAAAAGTTACCATGTATCGCCAGAAATAAAAATTGTGCCTCTACAAGGCCGAAAGATATAAGCCCGAGTTGAAATGTTTTTTTCTTTATAAAAAAATTAATAGGAGGAAAAACGTATTTTATTTAATGAGAATTAGAAGAAGGACTATTATGTAACCGTATGCAAGCAAATAATTATTCATTAAGAACTTTAAATATACGATATTACTTATACTTTCTCGGGCGTAATGTCTTGCGCCCGAGTAAAGGATCTTGAAAGATTACACGAAAACTTAATGTGTCAATATAGTTTTTTTTATAGGTAGTAAGGGTATCTAAATGCGCTCAAAATTTGCTTGCGTGACGAAGGCTAGACAGAAAATAGTAACATACTACCAGCCAAAAACCATTTTTACAATTTGTATTTAAAACTTTTTTTTTAAAACTTAAATCTATAAATACACAATTTTATCTCTCATGCTTCTCCTTGCCCCTTGCCTCTCGGGCTCAGCCCGAGAAGCCCGAGTGCAGGAGTCGCCACTGATATATATATAATTAAGCAAATGTGTTTACTTTATCATTTTTTTTACAAGAAATTTTTTTTTCAGTGTTTGAGTTATGTAAAAATAAATATTAAATTTAATTATTTTTTCGTTCTCGAAACTCGTTAAGAAATAACGGATTTATGAAATAAAAATTACAATCGGAGGTTCGACGCCGCAGAATCACGAAAGAGAAGACAAGAAAACTTAGATGAAGAAGGAGGAGAGAAGGAGAAGGAGGAGGTGAAGAGAGGAGCGGAAATATAGAAAACGGAAATGTTACCACAGAAAGATACCCAGGCTCAGCCGTGGTGTGGTCAACCCTTATCGTAGATACCCTGATACCGGGACCTTATACTGACCCCACAAGTAGACCAGCGGGCTTTTTAATAAAACGGTAATAGGTTCCAACGACGGGACACCGACCCGTTGAAATACAAGTTTCATCATCACAGGCAAAGTTTACTGGCTCCAATTTATTCACTCCTATGACATGGAGTTTTATGGACACCCTGTCTACTGTATATTCTCCTTCCACGGAATCATATATATACAGGGCGTCCCAAAAAAAAATGTATACACACTTTAACAGCTGATAGCTCAATTGATGTTTCTTTCTTTCCAAGTTAAACCCATTAGAATTATAATGGCAGTCAGACTAAGCTTTGAACAAAGGAAATTCATTCTAAAATGCTACTGGAAGTGTGAAAACGCAGTTGAAGTGCAAAGACAGTTTAGGAGGGAGTTTCAAACAGATCCACCAACGCGACTTACCATCACTCGAATTAGAGATAAGTTTGAAGCCGATGGAACTGTTCAGAATGTCCACAAGAAGCGTTCCGGAAGACCACGGACATCGACAAGCCCCACAAAGCAAGAAAGAGTACTGGAAACGTATCACCAAAGTCCAAGAAAATCTGTGCGGCAAGCGAGTCGTGAGGTAGGAATTTCAGAATCGTCTGTCCAACGCATTTTGAAGCGCTGTCAATGGAAACGTTACATTCCAAGATTAGTCCATGCTATTAATGAAGATGGATCCGGACCGAAGAGTGGAGTATTGCGAGTGGTACTTGGCACGATGTGGATGTGGATTGGACGAAGGGGTTCCGTAGAATACCCTCCGCGTTCACCAGACCTCACACCACTAGACTTTTTTTTATGGGGATACTTAAAAGACAAAGTCTACGCTATAAAACCTGCAACAGTCGCTGAATTGAGAGCAGCCATTGAACGAGAATGCACACAAATACCAAACAAAATGTTTCGTGATGTTTGCGATTCCATTGCTTCGCGTTATCAGCAGTGCCTGGACCAGAACGGACGTCAGTTTGAAAACAGGCGTTGACAAAACAATTAAATAATGTCTGTAGATTCTATTACATTTTGAAAATGAAATGTATTTTAATAAACACTGCCTTTATAAGTATTTAAAGTGTGTATACATTTTTTTGGGACGCCCTGTATATACTGTATATATATATATATAATAAAATGAGCAAGAAGATTGAAATACCACTCATCTCTCACACCTTATCTGGTATCTTGCCTTATCTTCTCATACCTTTCAGTCCTTTGAAAATTCTCAAGATTTCCAAAAAATTCTCTCTTGATTTTCAAAAACGTTTCAAATTTAGTTGAAATTTTTTTTTTTTTTCTGAGGTGACTTCTCCATTATGAATAATAGATTTCTATTGATACTTTTTTCGTCTTTTAAAGGGTAACTTTTTAATATATTAAAAAGATATTTTATTTTATTTTATTTTTTTTAGAATTTGAAATTGTTTTTATGAAAAATAATATGTTTTGTAAAAATTAAATAATTTTATATTAAATGTTTTGAAATAGATAGAAAAAAAGGGGGGGGGGCTTTTTTTTTTTACAAAAATATATATTTTATTTGGCAGAAATTATATGTTTTAAATATATTAGGTTTAAAATAGAAAATGGAAATAATTAAAAATATATATATATAGACTGGAGAAATACCAAGCATCTTAAAAGGAGCGAACATTGTTCCTATATGTAAAGGAGAGGATAGATCTCAAGCAAAGAACTATAGACCAATATCATTGACGTCCCACCTCACTAAAATATTTGAAAGAATAGTCAGAGAGAGAATATATGACTTCTTGAAGACACTGGAAAGATTCAACGAAAATCAGCACGGATTCCGATCAGGAAGATGATGCCTATTACAACTTATAGAGCACTATAACAATATTCTAGATGGACTTAAAAGCAATGAAAACTACGATGTCATATATACACAGATTTTGCTAAAGCTTTCGACAAATGCGATCATGGTATAATAGCACATAAAATGAAACATATGGGAATAACAGGCAAAGTGGGAAAATGGATCTACAACTTCCTCAGAGAACGTCTACTCCTGTTCATTATCATGCGAACAGATATAGACAGTGGAGTAAACAGCAACAGTATAGTAACATCCTTTGCGGACGATACAAAGATCAGAAGAAAATCAGCGCTGCAAATGAAGCAGAGGCCTTGCAGAGGGACACGAACAAAATATACAAATGGTCAGAAGACGTCAATATGACTTAACACAGAGAAATTTCAGTTCTTGAGATATGGTAGAAATGAGGAATTTAAACAGACTACATATCATGCTCCAGATAGACAGGGAAATTCAGAGAAGCACGAAAGCGGTCGACTTGGAGATGATGATGATCGATGATGCC
Organism: Bathynomus jamesi; assembly: GCA_023014485.1. Taxonomy (NCBI): domain Eukaryota; kingdom Metazoa; phylum Arthropoda; class Malacostraca; order Isopoda; family Cirolanidae; genus Bathynomus; species Bathynomus jamesi. Next base: position 58,711 of record JAJOZX010006820.1, on the reverse strand, counting down.
AAATTTGAGACACAAAATCAAATAGCAGTAAACAAAGCAAAATGAGTCGCGGGACAGGTACTAAGAATGCTCAAAAGTAGGGACAAGAGAGTAATGATTCCCCTGCTGAGAACACTGATCATACCAAAACTTGAATACTTTTCAGTTTTGACGTCCCTATATAAAAGAAAGAATTAATAAACTACATAGGAGAAGCGCAGAGACATTTCACAGCCATGATTGATGGCTGCAAAGAACTCAACTACTGGGAAAGACTACATAACTAAATCTGTACTCCCTGGAAAGAAGAAGAAGAGAGGTGCACCATAATCTACATACGGAAAATGATCGAAAAACTGGTACCAAACCTCAAACTAAACCCAATTACCATCCAAACAACGCTGGAAAATAGGAAAGGCAGAATGTGTAGTGTTCCCAAATTAAAGGCTCGACAAGGGACCTCCTCAACACTGAAGGAAATAGCTTGGTTGTCAGGGGGCCAAGATTTTTTAACCAGCTTCCAAATAACCTCAGAAACGTTACAGGGTCAAAGTTGAAATCTTCAAGCGAAGACTAGATGCCTGGCTCAGGGCGGTACAGATAAGCCGGGTGTACCTAGCTATGTACGGCGGAGAGCGCAAGAAAGCAACTCGCTCCTCCACCAAGCCAGACCTAGAGGTGGGACCACCAGCTTGACCTTCGCGTGAAGAGAGACCAACACACGGAACCTGAACGAGGTTAACGAAGAGGTATATATGAAAATGAAATGAAAATGAAAAGGTTTATTGGCAGACTATAGTCCATATGACAAATATTATTAATACAATAACAGTTCACATACTATGGATAGAATATACACAATTGATTAGAAATAATACTGTAATGTCGAAGTTAAGTGGAGCTACAGACAGACGTTTTCGTACCAAGAATTCCATAGCTTAGACTTAGAGGATAAATGGCAGGACTCATGGATAGCTTGGATAATCGGTTTGGTTGATTTTTTAATTCTTTGCATTAGATTGTATTGAGCACGTCTTGTTACCTCCGGGAAGCTCGGAACATTGCGGGTAGCAAACACTTGCTAAGCTGAGCATCTCGGGGGTAATTTATGCAGGAGTCTAAAAGACCTGGTGTACATCAAATTTAGGGTTCTCCCAGAACCTTTTTAATAATTCACCCAGATTTGCTGTCCGAATATATTACTGCAGAAAGTACGAAAGAGTTTGTCTTTAGCTTCACTTGTACAGAATCGAAAGTTCCTTATGGTCATATTCGATTTAGCACACAGGCTTCGAGATTGTTTTCTTATATCCGAGTCATCACTCGAGGAGCTGGTAATAGTTTGACCAAAATACTTACACTCCTGTACTTCCTCAATTACTTCACCATTCATTTTAAACCTTATATCAGCTGGCTGATTACAGCTTTTAGGATGAAATTGCATAACCTTAGTTTTTGTAACATAAAAAGAATATCATTTTCTGCGAATACACTTCGCATACTTTTAGTAGCCGATCCAGACATAAACTAAATTATTTATCCTTGTTTATCTATGCAACATCCCACTGTTGCCTCATTAAGTGAAGCAATTAATCCGTCAATATACACATTAAACAGCATTGGGGAGAGCAAGGAACCTTGTCTCACCCCGCAAGAGAGCCAAAACACTCGGATAGTACATTGCCCCGCCTAACGGTTAAAGATTGGTGCTAACGGTGAAAGATTGATGGGAATACCAAAATTTCAATACATTTAATATGTACATGGAAACCTTCCTGTCTTCTAGCTTTTCAAATAAAATATTGTGGTTCACCCTATCATATGCCTTATTTATATCTAGGAAACAGCTATAAATAGTTGAATTACTGTCAATGTATTTAGATATTGTTTCTTTAAGTACATAGATACACAGGTCAGTTGAGTGGACCTTTTAAAACCAAACTGATTAGGAGATGTCCATAGAAAATCATTTAATCTGAGTAACAAAAGTTTTTCTAGTAGTTTCGAGAAGCAGGAAGCGACAGCAATAGGCCTGTAATTATTGCTGGACAGAATGTCTCTGTATTTATTTTTAACCAGGGGGCAAGATATATACATACCCTCATGAACTCTGCAGGGATATAGCTATGAGCAAGCATGGCTGATAGGAGCAATGATATATGCAGACATACTACGTCATTGGCATATTTTAAGTGTTCATTCGATAAGTCATCTACCCCTGACGCAGAACCCGTCTTTAACTCTTTAATTAACCTTCAGAAACTGATATCAAAGTATTTTCCCTTGTCCCTCCCACAGTCGTTTCGCTGCAATCTATCTTAAGATTATCCCTACTCACACTGTTAAGAATGTTAGAGTAGTGGTTTTTCCACAGCTTTGCAATTTCATACTTCCCCGACACCCCATCGATTGTCGGAGGGAGGACATTTTTGACACCCGTTTGATTCTTAACAAATTTCCAAAATTTGTTGTTATCGCTATTTATGCGAGCTTCACAGGCTTTTGATGCTCGAATAGACTATTCTTCATGTTTACATCGCCTTATGGCCGCCTTATACTGACCCCTACTTCTACACATATTCATGTATACTGGTCCTAATCTGGGTCTACCATGAAAGCACCACAAATCATAGGCGTCTTTCGATTCCCTCTTCAGGGGGCAATAAAATCATTCCATCCAGGAATATATATACTCGTGCATACCGTATATATATATATATATATATATATATATATATATATATATATCTTTCCTTTCAACCTTTCAAATGTTCCGTGCGATGCTTCCTCATTTCACGGAGATCAAGCTTCTTGCCCCTCCTCTTTAATTGGCCTAGTGAAGTAAAGAGGTGGTTTCTTGTGCGCTTCACTTCACGTAGCCAGGTAATCCCGGTTTATCTGGAATTGTTCTGAGCCAGGCATCAAGTTCTCATTATCTCTCCAGTTATTCCTTCTGCTCTGTTTACTGTTCTCTTATTTTGTGTTTTAAATTTCGCGTCATCAGTCATTTCAACTCCTAAATCTTTTGCTTTAGAGTTTCTCTGAATTTCCCGTCCATTTGGGGTATAGTATTTCATGGATTTTAGGTCCTCCCATTCTTCCGTACCTTAATAGTTGAAATTTCTCACTGTCAAATTTCATATTATTACCGTCAGACCAATTGTAGATTCTGTTCATATTTGTTTGTAGAGATCCTCTATTCTTTGGGTTACTTATTTTTCTATCAATTTTTGTCATTGGCAAAAGATGTTACCGTGATGTCACTGATAATTTCCATATCTATATCTATGAAGAGTAATGGAGCAAATAATGTTCCTTGTGGTACTAAGCTAACGACAACTGAATCCGATGAAGATATTCCTTGAACTGTAACGACTTGTTGCCGCTTACTAAAGAACTCATATACCCATTTTCCTATTTTTCCTGTTATTCTTATATATTTCAGTTTAATGCGCTATGATTCCATGGTCACACCTGTCGAACGCCTTGGCAAAGTCTGTGTATATCTCATCATAGTTTTCATTATTTTCAAGTGCATCAGTATGTTATAATGTACCATTAGCTGTGACAGGCATGATCTTTCTGACAGGAATCCATGTTGGCTATAATTTAATTTTTTCTGAGTTTCCAAACGTCATAGATTTTTCCTCCAACTATTCTTTCAAATATTTTGGTGAGATGATATATATATATATATATATATATATATATATATATATATATATATATATATTATATATATTTATATATATTATATATATATATATCAGTAGTAAGCACCACGTACTTGAAGATACAAATATTTTTCACGGTGTTTCATCAATATTGGTAATAGTGTCAGATTAGCATCATTTAATTCATATTCTCATTTGCGATACATACGATACATACTTCGATGCAATTTTTTCTTATATATCTTAAAAAATAAAACACCTCTTTACATAATAATATCTTCCATAAGAGCCAACACTAAAGTACAGTAAATAAAAAAAAATCCTATCTCATTACACCAACTTGAAGGCAAAATATGGCAATAATTAAATTATCAATTTTTTAACATCCAAAGTTTATAAGTTACGCAAGTTATGGATGGGGGTTATGGGGTGTTCACCCAGCCAACAACCCCCAACCCCCACCCTCCGGTCTCCCTCTCTTAATCTGGGATGTATATCTTTTCCGCAAACTAATAACTTACACTTTTCTTCTTTAGACTCAAAATGGCCCTTACTTTAAACATTTTTGAGGATTTAAATATTTTAAGCATAATTTTTTATTTTGAGGTCCAGGGGGGGGGGGGATATGGAGAATTCTTGAAGGGGGATAGAGAGAATTTTTGATGGAGAGGTCAAAATTCTAAGTTTTAAAGAGCTCAACTTTCTTTTAAAATGTTTGCTTAAAGTATATAAAGCTACGTAAATATAAAATATAACTATATCCTTAAACATAACTATACAATAAACACTTTTGAGGTAGGACTTCAGACTTACCCTGTGTGTGTTGTGTGTGTGTGTGTGTGTGTGTATACATATATATTATAAAAGTTCATATATATATATATATATATATTAAAAAAGTATATCCTATATTTTTTCTTTCTTGTCCCTGAAGATGTGAATATATCACGAAAGCGCTCGGACTTCGTGTTTCCTTTTCCCCGTGGTTCTTTGCTTATTAAAAAGATCATGAATTTTTGTTGCTATATATATATATATGAACTTTTTTTTAATTGATTATTGGTCTTTATATTTTAAAGCAGGTTTTATTTTTGCTTCCATTAATGAGTTGGAATGTATCGATAGCATTTTTCTTTTTAATTTTTTCATTTATATTTTCTTTTTTTTTTTCTTTTTTGGGGTGGGTGGGGTGGGGGTGGGGGGGGGGGTGGGGGAGGAGGGTGAAAAAAAAATGTATATGAATTTTTGTTGCGATATTTTTATTCAACAAAACTTCATTTCACCGACCACCAAAAACTAATTAATATTTTCATGAAATATTTTCTAATTTGCAGCATATATATATATATATATATATATATATATTATATATATATATATAATATATATATATATATATGCTGACGAAAGTAAATAGACACCTTTTTTTCAATTTTTTTCATTTGATTATAAAAGGCAATAAATAATAACATTAAATTAATTATTATATTTAAAATCGTGTTCCTTTCTCCTTTGGCATTTATTGATTCAGTTAATCTATAATTATTTACTGACCTGACTTCTATAGTAAAATCAAAATTGGAAACAAACAGGGTTGGTGTCTATTTACTTTTGTCAAACGTCTCTCTCTCTCTCTCTCTCTCTCTCTCTCTCTCTCTCTCTCTCTCTCTCTCTCTCTTTTGCGGGTATTCGCCCTTGGCCCCTCCTTCCTGCATAAAAAATATATACATAGAGAGAGAGTTTAAATTAAAAACGAAAGTTACTCCGGTAACCTGAAAGTTAGCAAAAAGAAAGCTAATGATTTCCCCGCCAACTAATTAATTCTAGAAATGAAGCTAAATCCTCAGAGTAATATATATATATAATATATATATATATATATATATATATATATATATACGGCCAAAAATTCTGCTTTACCATATAGTTTTATTGTGAATGAGATATACAGGGTGCGGCATAAGTCGCTTTACCGAGAATAATGAAATCACCTTGTGAAGAATAATATTTATTTATTAAAGAAATTGTTCAAAGTGTCCTTCATCATGTTCAATACACGTTGCATCGTTGAACCACTGAACACCAAATAGCGCAGCACAGTTCCTTGTTATTATTCAACGTCTCGAACTCTTGGTGTATCAAAGTCTTCATGCGATCGAAATCCCGAGGTTTCCGGCCGTTGTTCAGTGGTTCAAAGATGCAACGTGTGTATTGAACATGATGTTAGGGAACTTGGAACAATTTCTGTAATAAATAACATTAAATAATCTATTTCCTGGATTAACATTAAATAATCACGCTAACATAATTTACAAGTAAATGTGTGTACATTTCACAAGCAAAGAGCACAAAATAATACATGTAAGTTTCAAGGCAAGGACAAGATGAAGGACATTCGATGTAAGGTAAAATATAAAGATAAATACGAAGGTAATATAATTAATATAAAGAAAATCTAATTAAGGAAGAGATAAGAGGGTGAATATAAGCATGGTTTCAGTCAAACGTGAGTTTAAAGTAATCAGGTGCTTAAAAGGGGAAATACTGAAGGGCAGGAAATTACAGGCGGCTAAAGGTGAGAGGGATGAAAGGGGGAATGGCGTTCAGGTAAGGTTTGAGAGAGAGAGAGAGAGAGAGAGAGAGAGAGAGAGAGAGAGAGAGAGAGAGAGAGAGAGAGAGAGAGAGAGAGAGAGAGAGAGAGAGAGAGGTAGTTGCTACTTTTAAGTAATGCGTTGTACCGTTAATGTATTAAGTTTCGTAATTTGAAAATACTTCGTTGCTTTAATATATTTATCAAAAAATTGTCAAAACTAAAAAAAGAAAAACAAAAATATGATATTTTAACTCTGACGTACAAGTGTTATTTTTGAAAGTTTTGTCAAATCTGTTTGGGGGAAGTTTACAAATCTTAACAAATGTTAACTCATTATCAGTACTCAAAATATCTCATTGACATTTGAGAGTAGTTTCTGTTAATATACAGGGTGCGGCATAATTCACTTTACCGAGAATAATGAAATTACCTTGTAAAGAATCATATTTATTAATCCAGGAAGTGACTTTTGCTTCCAGTTTATTTTAAAACTTATATTTTTGCGTTTTGATTACCTTCAAACCTTGCATGTGTACATCTATACTGTATAATGCTTGTATGTGTACTTGTAGCGTATTGTGTGTACCTCAGAATCCTTCTCGGCAAAATACTTTCTTTCCTATCACTGTAAAGTATAGTTGTTCCATATATATACAGACCACCGTTTCAAAAAATATAATTCTTCCACTTGTCGAATGTGGAACAATCTTGAATCAATTTTATTTTGTAATGTCAATATAATTGGTTTATAATTGGGCCAGAAAGGAAAGTTGTTCCAACACTATGAAGTAAAGTTGCCCCATACACACCACAGTTCTTAAATTTTAATTGCTCCATTTGCTGCATGAACCTATTATGAAACGATTTCTTTGTAAAACGAATCGTCTTTCATTGAAACCGTTGGAACAACTTTCTTTCTGGACCAATTTTGAACTAATTATATCGACACTAAAAATAAAATTATTCAAAATCGTTCCAATTCTGTTCAAGTGGAACATTTAAATTTTCATGAAGCGGTATGTATGGAACAACTTCAGTGTATACCTCTGTTTCATGAATTTGTTCCTATAATTCTTGTGTGTGTGTGTGTGTACCTCTAAACTTGTACCTGTATATATGTGTATGTATCTGTATACAGGAGAGGAGGGGCAACAAGCTTGAGCTTCATGAAATGAGGAATCATCGCACGGAACATTTCAAAGGTTGAAAGGTACACTTAAACATATTTCATGTACCTCGAAATCCGAAATGTAAGTTTTTTAATTCTTCGTATGTACGTGTGAAGTTTGTTTGTGTATCTTTAAATCTCTTCTATGTATTATTTTGAAATGAAATTTGATGAGAAATTAAATAATTTAAATTTAAAAAAAATTAATTATTAGTATTTTTTTTTTAAATTTGTTTACGTGAACTTTTTTCCGCAACTGTATTCTCTAAATGTTGTATGTCAACTTCTAAATCGTTAATATATCACACATCTCACTATTCTACTACTGAGTTTTTCATGTAAATGACGTGTGTCTACTTCTAAATACTGTGTGTATCTCAGGTTCTGTCATTTGCATCTTTGAATCCTTATGTGCACTTCATGCTTCTGGATGCGCACTCGTAAATCTTCATGTATGTACTTCAGACTCCTTCATGTGTACCGCCAAATCTTTGCGTACGTGAAACTCCGTCATGTGTATCTCAAATTCCTGCATGCACACCTCTGAATCATCATGTATACCTCCAAGTCTTTCGTGCGTATCTCAAACACAGGCGTACTTCTAAATCCTCATGGGTGTACCTCAAATTCCCTAGTGCGTTCCTCAAACTCATACGCAGTACTAAATATTCGTTTATGCCTATCTCAGATTCTTGTATTCGCATTTCTAAATGTAAGTCCTGTTGCAGCACCCACCGTCGACCAAGATCAAATTTTCTTACAGAAGGTTGTACTGTATATTATTGTTCAATGTTTGTTGATATTTTGTCGGATCCATCCATCCTTCAATCCTTACGAGGTTTCCAGTGCCTGCGGAAGAAAAGGATCCCTGAACCAGAATTGGTCCACAACCATTACTGATTGATTGACCAATAATTTTGATTGCAACTGTATCTCTGAATCCGTTCCTAAAACTCATGCGCACCCGTAAATCCTCATGTTTTTATGATACTTCAAACTCCTTCAAGTGTACCTCAAACTTATCCACACCTCTAAATCCTCATGGGTGTACAGCAAACTCCTTCCTGCGCATCTGAAATTCATGAGCACCTCCAGATGTGTTGACTTCAGACTTCATCATGTGTACCTCAAACTCTTACATGGCCACCTCTAAATCCTTATCTGTACTTTTAAATCCTTCATACGTACTTCAAACTCATGCGCACCCCTAAACCTTCATGGGTTTATTTTAAATTTCTTTATGATTATCTCAAATTCTTGCGTGCACACCTTTAATTCCTCATTTGTACCTCCAAATCTTTCATGTGTACCCGAAACTTACTCATACCTCTAAATCCTTATCCGCACCTCCAAATCCTTCATACGCACCTCATACCCGCGCGTCCTTCTAAATCCTCGTACGTACCTTTCTAACCCCCGAATAGTTCCATCTTGGCTCCGCTCAAGCTCCCATCAACCTTTTTCTTCCTGAGCGTGTAATATACTGTAAAAGCTTTATATCTTCAAATTAGCCTCGTTCAGCTAATGGAAGGGAGGCGTTTCGCAGACATTTTTTACAATTTTTATCATTTCTTTTTTTTAACCAAAATTTGTATATGTTAATAGAAATATAAAAAAATTAATTCAGAAAGTTTCAAAAATGTCTGTTTTTCATTTTTTAAAAATATATCTTCGATGTACCCTTTTTTTTAGGATTTAAATTTTCGCGAAAATTGATATTTTTTGTTTTGGATTTGATTTCTTTTCAAAGTAATTGGTTTTGGATGTCATTTTATAGCTGTGTATTTGTGTATTTGTAAATACACAGAATCTTTGCCAAGATTTCACTTTAAGTGAAATCTTGGCAAAGAAATTGTATTTTTTACATTATAAATTATTAAAAAGTGCACATTTATTTTATAAAAGTTAGCGCAAAAAATGCATTTTCCAATTTTATAATTAATTTAGTGAGTCACTATATATATATATATATATATAATATATATATATATATTCAACTGCAAAGAACAAGCGTCGTTCTTTACGATATATATATATATATGGGAATGAACTCGGGTTCTCTGAGGTTTTTTTATGATACACACACCGTGCATGGAACAAGGAACTCTTCTGGGAAAATTAAATCCACTATAGTCCGAATAAGTAATGTTAAATGATCACATCATGAAAATGAAAAAAACTATAGTGTTTTTCATTTACCATTACTTATTCGGACTATAGTGGATTTAATTTTCCCAGAAGAGTTCCTTGTTCCACGCACGGTCTGTGTATCATATATATGAGGGTTGAACGACGGTTCAGGATCGACCTGCGGTCGACCCCTCTACAGCATTCCACCTCATTTGCGGGATTTAGTGGAGGATAAAGTACTTTCCGATCTGCTCTTCTCCTCGTAGCCAGTCACGCATGGGTGGTCAGGGACTTTGCAAAGGAACCTTTCCAGCTGATTTTTGAAATTATTCAGGTTGGTGTGCTGGAGGCTCGTCAGTTCTTTGGGCAGTACATTAAAAAGTGTGGGACCTCGTATTCCGAGGGTATTTTCGATCCTCGTTTTCATGGCCCCCCCCCCTATCCCACAGCAGCTGGAACAGTAAAAAACTACCTCTTGTGGGACAGAGTTCATGACTTCTGAGACTTCAGATTTAACTCCATTTACTACTACTCTTTGTGTCCTTCGAGTCAGATAATTAAATCTCCATCGTCCTAACTTTCCAATAATTCCTGTATTCTTAAGTTTGTGTGCTATAATTCCATGATCGCATTTATCGAAGGCTTTAGCAAAATCAGTATATATTACCACTATGTTTTGTCCTCGACACAATGTTTCCCATATTTTCTCCCGGTAGTCTAATATAGGACTATATATTGCGGGAGGGAACACCTTTTTGGATCACACTATATATTAAATACATTTAAATGCAAAGTATAGAAAAGGGTCCTATACCAATGATTATTTAGTACCCTAAAATAACGTACCTTCATTTAGCAAAGGTCGAAAATTGAACCATTCTACAGTATGTTATATCAAAGAATTACTGTATCACATTACATTACCGATACCTATTACCGATACTTATAGTAAATAACAAACTTAATACGTTACTTCACTTTCTGTAGCATGTCGTCGTATAACGGGTCTTCACAAGTCGTCTCCTGCAGATGCTTTTGATACTGATTGCGAGTTACTTTTGACTTTATAAACACTAATTGTATTTATTTTTATATTCATTGCATTTTCGACAAGTAATTTTAACCGAGTTAATAAGCTTTCCTCGAAATCCAAAAAGATTGACGTACCCAGTTGTCGAAACGTAATTTAACATTTTTAACTGAACAGGTTACGTTAAGGTTTTATGAAACTTAATTTAACCTAACTAAGCAAGTTTAGTAAACCATAGTTACGTTGTCTATTTAGGTCAGTATTTATTAGGTTAGATCATCAGAATTTTATCTAAACTTAATTTTACTTAACAAGTCAAGTGTGTTTAAGTTAGTTTAGGTTAAATTAGGATTTTAGCGAAATTTAACTTAATCGAACTCATCATGTTAGGTCAGGTTAGGTTAAAGTTAATTGTAGTTTGAGTTAGGTTAGTCTAGGTTAAATTAAATTTCTACAATTGTTTCTTTCAACGATTTGTTTACTAGATATTTCAGTTCAAGAATTCGGTTGTAACGCCCTCAATAATATTTCATTTCAAGAATTCGGTTGTAACGCCCTCAATAATATTTCAGTTCAAGAATTCGGTTGTAACGCCCTCAATAACAATGGTTGTGGTTGTTTAGCCTCCTTCGTAACGGCAAAGGTCACGTGACGGAGAGGACCTATAGCTTTACGGGAGATCCGAACCACGAATCGCTACATCGTCTGAACGGCAGAGGATGGTCCACGACTTATCCCTTTCTTTGTATAGGTATAACAATAGAATATATTACGACATTCTTGAATGAAGAAGGTTCAGAATTATTTGTTTTGTCTGGAATAGAATAATGGCGTGAATTTATTATGAGATAACGTATTTTTTTGAGACGAATTCTCTTCTTTCTCATCTTATCTTATTTTTTATATTTTTGTTTCAGAAAATAATTCTTATTTATATACTGAGCCGTGAATAAGATTCATATTCTCTCTCATATAATATTGTGTTGTAATAAAATAAATAAATAATATATATATATATATATATTAAATAATAATAAAATAGAGATTGTATATTAAATAATAATAATAATAATTATAAAATGAGAAACGAAATTATACATAAATTCTATAGCCAAAATTCAGCAACGCTGAAAATGAAAGCTCATTAATTTGATGGGGTTGGGTGGGGGGTGGAAGGACCCTCGTTTTGCTACATGATGTCGTTTTTCGAACAAGCTTTTGGTACGCAATGTATTAAAGTAAATCATTGAACTTAAACATTTTAGAAAAATATTCAAGCGATTATAAACTTCGTAAAACTATCAGAAAAGCATACTTTGGCAACCATTTTGAACAACGTTTCACCAAAGGTTCGTTGAAATTGGAATCACCGTCAAGCGAGTTTAAGTTTGTGAAGTGACATTCTTAAGTTTGTGTAAAATGAATCATGACGTACTTTTGCTTCGTTATCAACACTTTTGAACGGTTTAGTTTGGTTTTTCGTAACTGAAATCCGTTAACAAATTTGGATTAAATTATAATTTCGAAAAATTATTACAATCCCCAAAAATATATAAATAATTATTTTATAATAAATGAGTAAATAAATGAATAAAGAGTCGAATCGGTAAAAAAAAATTCAATACTTAGATAATGTTATTATTCATCACTAAATATTTAAGTTTTAACATCACGTACATTTACAAATAAAATATAACAAATTCGAACCTCTACTTTGAAGATACAATTTTTGTGAATTGCAGTATTATTCATTGGGTCGTGACGACGATTTGGTAGAAAAGGGACAAATTTTTGGATACTCTTCCGCATTTTACATTTAAGCTAATAATAATAATTATAATAATAATAATTATAATAATAATAATAAAAATAATAATAAAACTTAGCTTAGTTAAGCTGCATTTTTTGTACCTTCTCAATTTTGTACCCATTCCAAAAGAGCCACTTCCTGAAGGAGAAATACTCTAGAGAACAATCGCCATTGTCACTCCGATCCGCTTAGAAATAATAATTTTGTTATATTAAAACAAATCTTTCGGATTGCTAAATTATTTAACAAATATGTTAGCAAATAATTATTCCAGTGATTCATTATGTAAAATTTAATGTTTTCTCTCTCTCTCTCTCTCTCTCTCTCTCTCTCTCTCTCTCTCTCTCTCTCTCTCTGTGTGTATATATATATATATTATATATATACACACACATACACACACACAAAAGTAAATAGATAGTTTCGGTTTTTCATAGTCTTTTGGTTTGATACTAAAAGTGAATAAATAATAACAAATTACTGAATCATGATTTCCGCTTTGAATTATGTAAAGGTGGCACACGATCTGGTATTCCATTAATGAGCTTTGCCATTTGTTCTTGACGACAATCATCGTGTTGTTTATTTATTTTTGTGAACCCTGTATATATATATATGTATATATATATATATATATATATATTTATATATATATATATATGTATATATATATAAGTAACGCACACAAAGTTCTCTGACCATAACCTCATCGATATACAATTAAAGTTAGCACCCAGAGGTCCGAAAACGCATCCTAGAGAGGCAGATGGAATATTTGAAGGCTTAAACATAAATTCAAAGAAAGTAAATTGGGAAAACGTAAATAAAGATTTAAAGAAGGTAACTTGGGAATTGCTACTTCACGAGAAGACTCCACAAGAAATACTATGTATAATAGAGACTGAAACCAAACCTATAATACTGAAACATATTCTAGAGAGACAGGAAAGAAAACGTAGCAAGCTCGAGAGGAAAATCAGGACACTATTCAGGCAACAAAGTCAAACCGTAAAACATCTCCACATATGCAGAAGTGATGCAAAGAGACTCAAACTAGAGAGGAAATTGGCGAAATAGAAATGGACCTAAAGCAAACATTCATACATAAGACAAACGAGGAGGAAAACAAGATAGCAGAAAACATAAAAAATAACCCAAAATACTTCTTCACGTTTGCGAAAAGGAAAATGCAGTGTAAGGAGAGTATTGAACCGTTGATAGACGGGGAGGCCGAATACACAAATGACCAGAAAGAAATAAGTGAACTGCTTAGGGAACAATTTAAATATGTGTTTAGTACCCCTAAGTCCGAGATGGAAGTGGAAATCTCAGACAAATTTTTCGACATAGTCAACCAAAAACAAATTCCGGCACAAACCTATTAATGGTAGGTCGGGTTCACGGAAGGAGATGTAATTACGGCCTTATCACAGATGCGAGATAATTCAGCGCCAGGGCCAGACACATGGAGTGCCACATTTCTGAAGAAATGCAAAGAGAGTATTGCAAAACCGCTATACTTACTATGGAGGAAATCACTCGACACAGGACAAATTCCACTCCCCTTAAAGAACGCGAACATTGCTCCCCTATTTAAACGTGTTAACAGAGCAATGCCCAACAATTACACTAGGCAACAAAGATTTTGTTACAGAAGACCAAATAGGTGCTCCTAGCTAATTTCGGTATGCTGATTTCAAATCTATAATTAGATTTTTTCTATCACGTCTAGATTTTGTGTAAAATGCAAATCACTTTTAGTAAAATTTTCTACCACGTCCAGATTTTGGTTTTAATCGGCTTAATGCCAGTAATATGAAACTTGCTTTTCAAGGTTAAAGCAATTTTTTTGCCAACTATATACAAATTCGAACAATTTTGATAAATAAAATTTATCCCGAGTTGGCAACACTGAGTCAAGAGCATAGTAACGGGCAACGGCACATCGTAATAATTACTTTCTACGTTTTTTCAGATATTGTATGATAATTCAAAATGGCATCAAATAGACGTGCTTGTGTAAATCACCCAGACAACTTCTGCTTTGTCTGTGGACAATATACACCTAAGCCACAACGTAGAAACATAACAACAAGATTAAACTTGCCTACAAGTGTTATTTTGACTGTAAGTTAGGAGACCAACAGAGGGACTGGGCACCACATATTTGCTGTGCACAGTGCAATGCAATGTTAATAGCTTGGATGAATGGTAAAAGAAAAGCTATGCCGTTCTCAGTCCCCATGGTTTGGCGTGAGCCGAAAAATCACCAATGATTGTTATTTTTGTTTGACAAAGATTGCTGGTTTCACAAAGAAAAACAAATCAAAGATCACGTACCCAAACTGCGAATCAGCAATGAAACCAGTACCACATGATGAAACAAATCCACCACCAGTTCCACCAGCAACGATAACAGACAGCAGTTCATCTGAAGATTCTGCTAGTGATATAGAAACAGGGAAAGATGGCATATATGTTCCAGATGCAAATATTTCCCCACATTTGTTAAGTCAAGCGGAGTTAAATGACTTAGTGCGCGATTTGGAATTACCAAAAGAAAAGGCAGAGTTGCTTGGTTCAAGACTTCAAGAATTTAATCTTCTCCAACCAAACACCAAAGTTTCCCATTTCCGCCATCGCCATTTGCAGTTTTCATCATTTTACTTACAGGAAGAAAACGTTTGTTTCTGCCACGATATCAGTGGTCTGATGCAAGGGATTTGCTGTCGCTATGATCCAAAAGAATGGAGACTGTTCATTGACTCTAGTAAAGCTAGCCTTAAAGCTGTATTACTGCACAACGGCAATGAAAAACCTTCAATACCTGTAGCACATGCCACTGGCCTTAATGAGACTTATGAATCGATGAAACTGCTGCTAAGACTCATCAAATATAAGGACCACACATGGAATATTTGTGGCGACCTTAAAGTTGTATCATTACTTCTTGGGTTACAGTTGGGCTACACAAAGCATATGTGCTTTTTGTGTCTATGGAACAGCAGAGATGACAAGAACCACTACAAAAAACATGATTGGCCATCTAGAACTGAACATGTTGTTGGTAAATACAATGTGAAACACCCAGCACTTATTGACCCTCAGAAAGTACATCTTCCACCACTTCACATTAAACTTGGCCTTATGAAAAATTTCGTGAAGGGTATGGATCATCAAGGTAGTGGTTTCCAATATTTAAAGGATAAATTCAAAGGAATATTGACAGATGCTAAGCTAGAAGCTGGAGTTTTCACTGGACCACAGATCCGCAGTGTCATCCACGACTCATCGTTTCCATCTAACCTAAATGAGAATGAATTAGGAGCATGGACATCTTTCGTTGAAGTTGTCAAAAATTTTCTTGGAAACCACAAAGCTGAAAACCACCGTAAACTCGTAGAAAACATGCTTAAATCTTATGAAATAATGGGATGCAGAATGTCTTTGAAAATTCATTTTTTACATTCTCATCTTGACTTCTTCCCGGCCAACCTTGGGGCTGTAAGTGACGAGCATGGTGAGCGCTTCCACCAACAGATCTCAGTTATGGAAAACAGATACCAAGGTAATTTCAACCCAAATATGATGGGAGATTATTGTTGGTTCCTGCAGAAGGAGAGCTCGTCATCCTACAAGCGACAAAGGAAGAGGACACACCAAAGTTTCACTTAAGAACAGGAATTTGCCTTTCAGTAGTAACAACAAAATACTAACGCGCTTTGGGTGGATGGTTGGGCGCAGGGGTGGTAACTCCGCCAGCGGAATTCCGCTGTCTGTCTTAAGCCAGAATAAAGGAAGAAAGACATCCCTGTTCACTAATTATTTAAGTATGCTTAACATAAAACGTGGCACGGAAAAGTAGCTTAGACGGCTTTCGTAATAGAAGCGGGTGAGAAAAAAAATGAAAAATAGGGGTTTTCGGTTACACAAAATCTGGACGTGATAGAGAAATTTTGATATCAGATCTGAAATCAGCATCACCGCTTTAGTAGGAATCAGTAGTTCACGTGTCTGTAACAAAAAAAAAGTTGAAATTTGTTGCCTAGTGTTATCGGCCAGTGGCTCTCACCTCACACCTTATAAAGTGTTTTGAACGTATAATTAGGGGCAAAACTACCTACTACCTAAAAGAAAAAAGACTTGTACAACCCAAATCAACATGGCTTCAGGGCGGGAAGATCATGCCTGTCACAGCTACTAGACCACCAGGAGAAAATATTAGAAACATTGTGTCGAGGACAAAACATTGATGTAATATATACGAACTTTGCTAAAGCCTTCGATAAATGTGACCATGGAATCATAGCACACAAACTTAAGAATACAGGAATTACTGGAAAGCTAGGAAGGTGGATATTTAATTTCTTGACGCAAAGAACGCAAAGAGTGGTGGTAAACGGAGTTAAATCGGAAGTCTCGGAAGTCGTGAGCTCTGTCCCACAAGGGACAATATTAGCTCCCTTGCTGTTCATAATAATGATTGCAGATACTGATGCAGATATTAAGGACAGTATTGTATCATTCTTCGCAGATGACACAAAGCTATGTAAGGAAATATTGAACGAAGATGACATAAGAAAGTTACAAAACGACATTGAAACATTATTCCAGTGGGCAGAAGACAACAATATGAAGTTCAAAGAAGAAAAATTTCAACTTCTAAGATATGATAATAACAAAGAGCTACAGGGAAAAGGGTACAAAACTATGCAAGCCAAACAGATAATACCAAATCCACAAGTCAGGGATCTTGGAGTAATAATGTCGTCGGATGCAGAAATTCAGAGAGCACTATAAAATCAAAATCACAACGGCCAGAAAAATAATGGGAATCATCTGGAGGAGCTTCCGCAGCAGAAAAGCAAACATTATGCTCAAATTATGGAAGCGTCTAGTCTTACCAATAGTTGAGTATTGCTCAGTACTCACAAGCCCACACAGAAAACGAGACATTGCGAACATTGAAGCTATACAAAGGACATTTACGTCTAAGATAGAGGAAACGAAAGGTGAAGACTAGTGGTCTCGACTACAATCCCTGGAACTCTACGCTCTCGAAAGAAGGCGCGAGCGGTACACAATAATATACATATGGAAAATACTTAAGGGCTTTGTCCCTAACCTTAGAAATGAAATAGAAACAAACTGGAATGAGAGAAGAGGCAGATTTTGTACGGTCCCAGCTACGGTGGGACAAGGGGCCTTGAAAACGAGGATGGAAAATACACTCGGAATACGGGGCCCAAAGCTTTTCAATGTCTTTCCAAAAGAAGTGAGGAATCTCCAGCACACCGATCTGAATAACTTCAAGAACCAGCTGGACAAATTCCTGTGCAAAGTCCGACCAGCCATGCGTGGCTGGCTACGAGGGCAGGAGGAGATCAGACAGCAATTCCCTCCTTCACCAAATCCCACAAATGAGGCGGGATGCTGCAGAAGGGTCGACCGCAGGTCGATCCTGAACCGTCGTTCAAACTCAACAACAAAAAAAAAGAAGAAAGATATATTTATGTAGAAGTAAAGAGGGGAGAAAGGCGAACGCCCGCAAAAATGCCCCCCCCTCCCCCTATAAAAGAACAGAGCCCAAAAAAATCAAGGTCTCTGAGGCCCACGATACCATTTTAGGTATTTATTTTTTTTATGAATTTTGAAAAGTGTGTAGTGTGTAAAATGTATGTATGTGTAGGGAAGAATACAGGCGGAAGTGTGTGTTTCGGAGCATGCTGGACTGCAGCATGGAAAAAGATCAGCTAAAGAGGACATTAACAGAAGAAACGGGAGTTCCAGCACTCCCTGTCTCCTGCCTAACCTCCACCCTGGAGTACTTCCCTGGTCGATTGGTGTCTACAATCTCTTCTTTTCATTATATATATATATATATATAT
This sequence comes from Bathynomus jamesi, assembly GCA_023014485.1. Lineage (NCBI taxonomy): Eukaryota > Metazoa > Arthropoda > Malacostraca > Isopoda > Cirolanidae > Bathynomus > Bathynomus jamesi. The sequence continues at coordinate 40,439 of JAJOZX010006820.1, read as the reverse complement.
ATATATATATTATATATATATATATATAATATATATATATATAATATATATATATTATATATATTATATATAGATAGATAGATAGATAGAACAGCCTTAATACTGCTGCTTTAAAATGACACTAACTTCATCATTCCTACAAATTTCATTTGTTTCATAAACAAAAATCTCACAAAAAACTGTGAACAGTTTTAAAAATCGTTCATTTGACCAACTTTGGGTCAGTAAAGATTTAGTGTGTACACACACACATACACAGACATATATATATATATATATTATATATATATATATATATATATAATATATATATATATATATATACTGTATATACTTTTATTTAACAATTAGTAAATGTTGACTTTCAATTTAGATTCTCTTTTAGAAAATTGGCGTTTATTTTTTTTATTCTTTGTATATTGTAACCTCTCCAGCCAAGGTTCAAATGTCATTTATACGTTATTTATATTCAGAGAATTAATGCTTTTATTCGTTTTTATAAAATGAATTAGATTCAATTGCATTCGGAATGTTGTATCAACAGTACGCGTTGTATCGCAGTGTATATAATAGGGCTCAAACAGATATGAACAATGAACATATAATGTAAGAGGAAGGGGATCATGGCCTGAATTTTGTGTGTGTGTGTGTGTGTGTGTAATAGTGAAATACATATCAAAACTTTATTTTGAATTTTGTTTTGCTTTAAAAAAAAATTTCAGATATTTTTTTGTTGAGTTTATTTTAACATTTATGTGAGATTGCCCAGTTTTTATATAAGCCCAAATATCCACGCTAGGTTAGTTCATGAAGAAATAAGAGTTCAGAAATGAGATTAGCGTAAGTATCATACTTTAAATTTATTTTGTGTAAAGTGATCATTGAGGAATAGTAAAATCTGTGAAAAGACATACAACTCTTCTCTCTCTCTCTCTCTCTCTCTCTCTCTCTCTCTCTCTCCATATACAGGGTGTCCCATGAGTCCGGTTTCATAGGAAAATTTATTTTAAATTAAATTTACGAAAGTAATATATTAGAACGAAGTCAAATGTTCAAATTCATATCTTGTTTTGGGATCTTTTTTTTGTTGCAGGTAGAATAACACGCAATGGCTAATATAGAAGTGAGTTACAGTTATGGTAATCCTAATAAATAGGCAATAACAGAAGTAAAAAAAATAAATAATCTTGGAGTTGACCGTTGCAAGATCTATCTCTTCCTCACTACACATACTTACACTTTTAAACACTTATACACTTCACAATCTTTTCAAAAGCAAAAAAAAAAAGCAGTTTAAGATTAATATTTGTATTTTGGCTTTCTTTTTCTCTTTCTATGGGGGATGGGTTTCTGCGGGCGTTCGCCCTTGACCCCCCCCCCCTCAGTCCCGCATAAAAAACAGAGATCTGCAAAAGAATTGCGAGCGAAATTAAAGCATTAAAATGGGCTAGAAAATGTTAGATTTTAGATGCATAAATTTAGAAAATACAGAAAACACTCGGAATCACTGAGGCAAAATATCAGCGGTGTTAAATACTTTTGCTAAGAGTGTATTACCGACGTAAATACGTTTGCTAAGAGTGTATTACCGACGTAAATACGTTTGCTAAGAGTGTATTACCGACGTAAATACGTTTGCTAAGAGTGTATTACCGACGTAAATACGTTTGCTAAGAGTGTATTACCGACGTAAATACGTTTGCTAAGAGTGTATTACCGACGTAAATACGTTTGCTAAGAGTGTATTACCGACGTAAATACGTTTGCTAAGAGTGTATTACCGACGTAAATACGTTTGCTAAGAGTGTATTACCGACGTAAATACGTTTGCTAAGAGTGTATTACCGACGTAAATACGTTTGCTAAGAGTGTATTACCGACGTAAATACGTTTGCTAAGAGTGTATTACCGACGTAAATACGTTTGCTAAGAGTGTATTACCGACGTAAATACGTTTGCTAAGAGTGTATTACCGACGTAAATACGTTTGCTAAGAGTGTATTACCGACGTAAATACGTTTGCTAAGAGTGTATTACCGACGTAAATACGTTGCTAAGAGTGTATTACCGACGTAAATACGTTTGCTAAGAGTATATTACCGACGTAAATACGTTTGCTAAGAGTGTATTACCGACGTAAATACGTTTGCTAAGAGTGTATTACCGACGTAAATACGTTTGCTAAGAGTGTATTACCGACGTAAATACGTTTGCTAAGAGTGTATTACCGACGTAAATACGTTTGCTAAGAGTGTATTACCGACGTAAATACGTTTGCTAAGAGTGTATTACCGACGTAAATACGTTTGCTAAGAGTGTATTACCGACGTAAATACGTTTGCTAAGAGTGTATTACCGACGTAAATACGTTTGCTAAGAGTGTATTACCGACGTAAATACGTTTGCTAAGAGTGTATTCTGCGCAAATGGTAAAGTAGAAATAAAGGAAAAAAGGGACAAATCCAGGCAACACGAAAACTTCGACACGATGTAAGGAAGCAGAAACTTACCTTCCAGACCAATTCTGATTTCTGCATATATGCCATAATAAGTATGGTTTACTGTAGATTTAGGGCAAAATATAAATGTCCACCCACTCTTTCCATATGCAAATCCTATACACGAGATACGGAGGATTGCAAATATGGAAAAAGACAGTTTTCACTACTTGTCAGTGGGACTAATACTCCAAAAAATCGTGACGAACTGAACACTTAACAAAACATCTTTAAATTAAGGATGGTTTTTTTTCGATAACTTCAAAACAATCAAACCAGTAAAAATTGTTGAAAATATTCAAAAAAGGAATCCCCCAAAATGGCTATCGTGGGGGGGAAGAAATTGTGGATACACTCGAAACAATACCTTTCCGAATGGGTAAAGGAAATATTTTTCAGATTATAAAGTTAGAAACGTGTTTCTTTAAAGCTTTAGAAACGTACGAGGCTTAAGGGCGAATCACTTCCAGAACAAATTCTTGTGCTTGAAAAGAATTATGAACGAAACAAAAGCGTATTTTATTATTTGACTGAATCTTACATTATAAAGATTCCCAAGCCAATTATGAACACTGGATTGACACCCCAAAAATATCCAAATTATCACCACAATATTTTTCAAAGAAAGAAAATATGAAAAAGAAGGAGAAAGTGGCATATATTGTACATGCATACATACATACATACATACATACATAAAAGTGAAGTGGCAAGTAATAATTACAACAAAAAATAATAATAATAATAATAGCAATAATAATAGTAAATATTGAATACTGAATAACCTTTATTGATAAAATACATACAGTAATTTTACAATTTATAACGATATAAATAATAATTGACTTTGTTTTACTTAAAATTACAAAGTTTTCAAAATGTTACATAATTTTAAATCAAAGGTTTTATCGTACGAGTATATTTAGTAGAAAATAAATGCTGTTTAATAAAAAAAAATATAGAAAAAGAATAAATAAAGAAATTAAAGGGAATTAATGAAATTAGCATATTTTGAATAATTGATTACAAAATTGATTACTATGGTAAAAATGACAATAGTGAATTTATACATCAGTTGGAGCTAATGAAGTGCTTTTTTAGTGCTTTGCAAAATACATTTAATGATGAAGCCTACTTGATATACATGGGAATTGCGTTCCATACATCTGCTCCTTTGAAAGAGTGCATTTGTTGCAGTTTCTATCGTATACTTAGGTTTGTGTATAAAATCACTGGGCAGTCTGGTGTTATAACGATGGTGTATTTGATGGGGGGGGGGAGGTGATTGCTCTTTGAATGGGTGATGTATATCGATTTTTGTTGATAACTTTGAACATATTGACAGCAACATTGAGTTTTTATAAGTTATTTAGTTTTAAAATACTTAGTTCTTTAAACAGTGGGGAAGTGTGACTTTGTCTGTTATCATTATTCGAGAGAGTTCGCAGACATTTTATGAATGACTTCCAAAGGATGTTTTATATATTTCTTTGAGCTACCTCGTGCTGTAAGGCAATATAATAAATGTGGATGGATAAAGGAATAATATAGAGTAAGGAGTGCGTTTTGAGGGTCTTTTTTATTTTAAATAATATGAAGAGAAATCTTGATATTTTGGATTTGATATGTTATATATGACTACAGGTATGTCTATTCCATAAAAAATAAATAAAAATGACCCTAAAACCAACAGACAATAAACGTCAGCCTCTGCGTGTGTATGTGTACGTGCGTACACCGCACACGGCCATGTGCGTTTTCCTCCGCTCAAATGCTAAAGTACTCCTACAGTGTTGTAGGTACAACTAGAGGTGGAAAGAGTACCAAAATTATGGAGTTGTACGATTACGAGTACAGTATGTTTTGAGTGGTCGAGTACAAGTATATAGTGCTTGAGTACGAGTACAGTTTTTTTAGTGTTGGAGTACGAGTATACGTATAAGAGTGTGTGGTTTCAAACTTTAACTGGTGCTTGGCTGCTTGCATGAGCAAAGCTTATTAGACCATATGAACGCATTGTAGTGAAAACGAGTACAACAAAAACCCGTACTCGAGTACAAGAATAATCGAGAGTACTGATGTACTCCTTCCACCTCTAGCTACAACCCATATAATGGTTAAATTGAAGACAAACCAAAAATTAATTAGTTAAGTGAATTTGAATACTTCAATTTGAACTGTTTAAGACGACAGAATGAGATAACATAAAATCAGACATAACAACTATAGGTTTGGAAACCGTTTTGTTTGAAGATAAAACACCGGAAGATATGATTCTCTTCTTAAAGAATAGAAAAAGGTAACAATACTGTAAAAATTCAGCGCAGAAACGAAGAAGAAACAAATATGAGAGAGATATACAGACAGTGTTTCGCGAAAGAAGTACAGTGTCCAGACCAAATAAGTTCAAAGACGACAACACCAATAAAGTGATAAATAAAACTTGAAAGGATGGATGTCCACATGGAACCACCTCCAGAAAAACATGCAGAAGGAACAAGACGCCGTATAAGCGATTAAAGAAAGTCCAAAATAGTTCTGTAATTTTGCACACAAATTAAGGAAAACCCAAACATGAGAACTTTATAGGAGTTTTAAGGAAATCAGATAATTCATTAACTGATAATCTATAAGATGTGACTGAAATATTAGAGTACACTATAAATTTGTTATTAGTGTCCCCAAAACAAATGAAGTAATATGTGACAGCAACTTCTGTAAAGAAGAATTACAAAGAATTTTACTTTAGACGAGTTACAGGACAAACGAAAATACATTCAGTGGCAGTTGAAGCCAAATGGAATGTTGCACTAATAAAACCTATAACGGTGAAGTACCTACGCCTCAGATTACTTACGATAGACAAAATATCGGGACAAAGGACTCTGGTTTCCCTTCAGAACGCATAAACTCAATCTGGACAAGGAAGAAATACGGGATATCTTGAAGAGAGGTACAAGTAACATTGTTTCTATATATAAAGGTAAGATAGAGCACACGCAAAGAACCTCGACTTGTATCACTTACATCACATTTCACTAATATATTCGAGAGAGTAGTTAGAAAAAAATACACAATTTGCCAAGATTTTTGATATGTATGACCATGGACTAATAGGCATAAACTGAAATATGTGGACACGCAGCAAAAGTTGGAAAATGGTTACATAACTTCCTTAGAAAACGAAAATAAGTTATTACAGTTCAAAGAATATTATTATCAGTATCGGATATTTGTAGCTTAATACCACAAGGAACAGTACCTGCTCCACTATTTATTCATAAGAGTACAGCCAATATAAGTAGAAAAGTAACAGTAGAGTAACATCCTTTGCGGATAACAAAAATGTTAGCGGACAGATAGAAACCCAGATCATGCGAGGCTCCTGCAAACAGACAGGTAGAATATACAAATGATCGGAAGACAACGATATGAAGTTTAATACCAAAAGTTTTCCATTTTTAAGATACGAAAAAAGTGAGGAAATAAATAGTATAAACTACTTTAACTTCAGTGGACAGGGAATTCAAAGAAACTCAAAAGCAAAGGATTTGGAAGTGATTCTGACGGTTGATAGAAAAATTGAGACACGTAAGAAGATAAATAAAACCAAAAAGAATTACACAGAACATATTTTTTAAAAGTTTCAAGAGAAGAAATGAAGAAGTAATAGTTCCTTTGCTGGAAACCTTAGTAATACCAAAACTAGACTATTGCTGAGTCCTTAAACCCACAAATAAAACTCAAAAAAGAAATTAGTCACTTTGATGGAAAACAGAGAAATTTTACAACAAAAATAAATAGATTAAAAATCTTAAATTACGTGAACTAAACCTGTACCTCTTGGAGAGGAGGAAAGAGTGATACACAACCATCTACACATGGAAAATAGTTGAAAAAAATGGTGTCTAATCTCGTAATAAACCCTACAACCTTCGGAACAATACTGCAAAATAGGAAAGACAGAAAGTGCAGCGTTCCCAAATTAAAAGCCAGACAATGAACACTTTTAACCCTGTGCAAAAATAGCTTTAAAGCAGGTAAATGAGCAAATTTACTTAATGAATATTTAGTGCAATGGAAACTTCAAGAAATGGACTTTTTTTTTATATAAAGGAGCAGATATATGGAATACAAATTTTCGTAAATATTAGACATGTTTCATCATTAAATGTGTTTCGCAAATCACTGAAGAAGTACTTCATTGGCCCCTACTAATGTAAAAGTTCATTACTGTCATTATTACTACAGTTAATTAAGTCCATATATTATTATTATTATTATTTAAAACAGGGTTCCCCCAACTATTGTATCCGGTCTCAACTCCCATAGTTTATATGCTTTTTTATTAAACCAGTTTCATAATTTATCAAATTTTTTCATTTAATTTCACTTACTTTTAAATAATTATACAAATGGTCATTTTATTTAAAAATCAAAATGTTTCATGCAATAAATGTATAAATGTATAAAATTATGTGAAACTGTCAAACAGTGTTCCAGCTATTTCTGGAAGTTTGCATCATATTATTATTATTAGTAGTAGTATTATTAGTATTATCATTATTATTATTATTTGGCATTTCACTTCTCTTCTGTAATAAATGAACTGAATTCGATGGATTTAGCTTAAAAAGCTTCCATGCTTTATAACGGCATATTCAGAAAAGAATACTTTCAATATTTTAATGTTATATCAGATATCTGAATTGCATAGGAAAGATAAAAGCTATTTCTATGTTTGAAGCTATTGTAAAAATTTATGTAAATTCTATTCCTAATAAAGTTTTCTGAATTTTAAATTCTGAATGTAGACGTTTTCAAAATGAAACGATATAGATTATAGACATTTGGTTCAGTCAGGACAATCCCAGATGAGCCGTGTGTACACCTCTCTCTCTCTCTCTCTCTCTCTCTCTCGCTATATATAATATATATATATATATATATATATATATATATACACATATATATACAGTGTGTGTGTGTGTGTGTGTGTGTGTGTATATATATGGAAGAGAGATATTCCTGGAGAATCAAAGTCAAAATACGAAGGTAATGGCCAAAATGATCCTCAGAATCATGATTTGATGATAAACGTTTTGAGAAACGTATCCCATCATCAGTATCTATGCAAAACTGGAAATTTAAAATTTAAAACAAATTTAATCTCACCCCACTTACCGTAACTAGAATTTTGCAATTATGTAAGGGATGTTGCCAAAGTCGTGGTTTTTTTTTTCAGATTTTTAGCATATTTTTAAAGAGGTATATTTTTCTGGAGGAAAAATACATTTTGTTTGATTTGTCCAAAAGGAGAACTGAAAAAATTCAGTTTGTTAGTTGCAACGACCTTATGCAAGCATATGGATTTCAGATTTCAAACCAATTTCAAATTTTCAACGAAAATCACTGACCTAACCTAACCAGAATAACCTAAATTAACAAGACATAACTTAACAGGGCATAATTTAGCCTAACCTAACTCAAGTGAACCTAACCTGACCCAATTTAAATTAACTTTAGTATCGACTGTGCAGATCGATTTTATTCCGCTACACGATATACAAAGTGTTGAACCACACTTTCCAGCATGATCCGGATAACAAAGGATTCTGGCTCGCGCAGTAACTGATTCGTTCAAGTAACGAGACTAAGGTTCGAGTAAGACTGGAACTTGTGTCACGTCGTTTCAGAGTCAGTACTCCTACCGATCACGCCATCTAGATTTGTAGGAGCGCTGTCTCTACGTGACGCGAGTTCGAGTCCCACTATCTCTAAGTTTCCTATCGTATTGCCTTTTTCCTGCCTGTGTTTCTTCGTATTGCATAATTTACTGATAAGTAGTCTCATTATATGGGGACATACATTCTATATACAGGTTTTACAGGACCTGTTACGCGCATTAAAAGGCAATTTTGCAGTACTTTCCGCTCCATTGTAAAGCTATACATATTGAATGAATCGTCAGAGAACCCATTTTAATGGTACTAGGTCATTACCATTAATGAGTCCCTCGCGAATTGAAGCACGGAGCTGTTCCATTACTAATTTCAGATCTATTCCCGACTTTGCATCTTATCAGCATTGCAATAAATAATTAATAGGGGAAGGCTTCGCTTATCATCTCCACTTAATGTCTTGTTTATTTTACTCCTTCTGCTCACGAATTAATCTCCAATAAACTTCAAAGGGCGCGGTAGAGACGCTCCGAACGCAGCAGAAGGAAAAAAAAAAAGGAGAGTTCTTCCCTTCCCTCCTCAGACCCACGCCGTCAGGAGAGAAGGAAAAAAGTTTCTAAAGTGAAAAATGCTTTTGCAGAGGAAATTTTTTTTTTTTTTTTTTTTAGTTGGATAAATTTAGGTTTTCTTAAATTACTATGATGGATGGTTGATGGTATTGCGTAGTTTTTGCTAATGTCTTTGTGTGTGTATATATATATATATATATATATTATATATATATATATATATATATATATATATATTTATTTATTTATTTATTTTTTATATGACTTAACTATGGTTATAAAAATATAATTTAATACTTTGTACATCATCTATTAACCAAATCATTGCTAAAACTCTTTCGGGAATACTCTTCGACAAGACAAGCTGCTGCTTAAAAGTGTCACTTCTAATGTTGTTCCATTCTTTTATTAGTTTAGAGTGGTCATTTGTTATTTAGGTTTCATAGCAATTTTATCCAAAACTGCCAATAACTTTTCATTGGGGATCTTTTCGGTTTGGCTCACTGCTACAGATTTTTACGAAACTTTGCAAATCAATTATTTACAAATTTTATCCTAAGGAAATTTCTAATTCCTAACGTAACTTAACTAAACGTAACCTAACCTAACTTATATTTCCTTAGAATAAAATTTGTAAATAATTGGTTTGCTAAGTTTCGTAGAAATCTGTAGCAGTCCGCCAAACCGAAAATACCCGCATTCGGTTTCAGACTGAGGGATGAGAGTTTGTGGGTATCAGTTAAGTAACGATACCTCATTGCGGTCAAATCAGTATCGATCATTACACTGGGGAACACAACTTTTTTGGTGACTTAGATGTTAGACCTGTTTCTGGGTATATTGAGGTCGCTGATTCTAAAAATGACATTAGTTTTTCTCCATCAGCTCTGCTTATCAAGATATGATATATATCTATATATATTTCTATATAATGTATATAATATTATATAATTGCTGACTGGCAATCACTGTTGTTGTCAATTGAATACAAAAGTATGATGAATGTCAGCAAAAATAGTGTATTAACATCAAACAAGCATAAGGTACGAAAAATATTTATTAAATTCAAACAAGCTTGAGACTCGAACGGCAAAAAAAGTTCTTTCATTGAGACATCTCACATAAACCGCGTTTCTGAGATTTCTTGCGATGAGATGTGCCAGGACATTCGCGTTGGATGCTCCAGCAGTAATCTGCCATCATGTGAGTATCCCATCGTCCGCTGTACCGTTCTTCCATGGTCCTTAGTTCTTGGTGAAATCGTTCACCCTGTTCCTCGCTTAGATCACCGAGGTTATCTGGGAAACGATCCAAATGACTGTGGAGGTAATGCAGTTTAATGCTCATTTTACAGCCAAGTTTACAAAAAGAAGAGAGCATATTCTCCACTAGTTCACCGTAGTTATCGGCCTTATAGTTCCCAAGGAAATTCTTCACAACCATACTAAACGATGACCACGCACGTGCCTCAATGTTGTCCATTGAATCTTGGAAACGCTGGTCTTTCATGAGTTCCCGGATTTGCGGTCCATCGAAAATACTTGCCTTCAGCTTTTCCATGCTCAGCGCAGGAAATTTTCTACATATGTAGCCAAAACACGTCCCATCTCTGTTCAAAGCCTTTATAAATTGTTTCATCAAACCGTTTGATGTGCAGTGGTGGCAATATGATCCTTTCTCTGTCAACCAAAGCTTCTTTGATGATATTTTTTTCTCCAACCACCATGTTTTCTCTCAGAGGCCACTGTCTTCTCACCCAGTGTTCATCTTTAGCTCTACTGTCCCAGAGACATATAAAGCACGGGTACTTGGTGTACCCGCTCTGCTGGCCCAGGAGAAAATTCACCATCTTCAGATCCACACAGATCACCCATTGGTGGTCTCGGTATGATATCTTTTCTAGGACTAGGGCGATTGTCCCGTGCTCTTCTCTCATACCGAGTGAGTGACCAATTGGGATTGATCTGTATCTGTTGCCGTTGTGTAGAAGAACACATTTTAGGCTCCGTTTGGAGCTATCTATGAATAACCGCCATTCACTTGGTGTGTATTCCGATATGCCCATTTTCATCAGCAATCCGCGCACATTGTTGCAGAAAACTAAATCGTTCTCTTTTGAGAAGAAGGGCAGTAAATCCTTTTCTCTGTCGCGATATAACGTGATTTTGGTTCCCGGCAGCAGTAAATTTTTTTCTCCCAGCCTGGAAGCTAACAATTCAGACGATTTCTTCGAAAGACTTAAGTCCCTTATGAGGTCGTTTAATTCGTGTTGACTAAAACCTTCTGCAACTGATGACGGTCCTTCGAAATCACTGTCATTTTGCCCACATATGCTTTCTTTGTCAGTAGCAGATTCATCATCTTCTTGAGGGAGCTCTGGAAGATGGCTGAATGATGGGACAGGTATCTCATCTGAATGTGAAACAGGCCGTCTAGCTGAGTCTATGTCAGGATACGTCCATTTACTCCGGTTACGTCCATTGATGCCCTTTATATTCACCAAACAAAAGTAAGTCATCACTGTGGTTTCTCTGTTCTCTCCATACCATTGGTATACCAAATTTCAGGCACCTCCTCTTTCCGTTGGTCCATTGCCGCAGATGCTCCGTACACGTTTTACACACAACATGAGGAGCCCATGGCTTATCTTGGTCCCCTAGTTGTACTTTGAAATAGGCAAAATAAGTTTTTTTCACAAAATCAGTAATAGTTTTTCTCTGTTCAATGAACGTGTACTCTCCGCAGATAAAACAAAACACATCTGGATGATTTAAACACTTTCTTCGTGATGAAGCCATGTCAACACCTGTAACAGGAAAGAATTCACGTTAGTACATGTACAATACACATGCAAAACAGCAACATCAGCAAAATCATAGCTACAATTTAATTATACAGATGCATTTAGATTTACGAGCAACTCATAATACCGTTCCAGAAGGGTAATAAAGTAGGTTATGACGTATGCAATATCTCAAACACTAGAGCTGATAGAACAAAATGGATGATATTTTCTGAATCAGTGGCATGAAAATATCCAGAATAAGGTCTAAAATCTCAGGCACCAAGAAAAAAATATTTTTTTGTTCCCCAGTGAATTATATAAGCGTAATATTACTTTATTATTGAGATAAGAATCTAGTTTTTTTGGCCACAGAAGACTTCAAAGCTTTATTTTGTTATCATATAAGTCTGATGGTTCTTTCTGATGTCATACAAAAACAGGTTTCCCTCTACTGCGGTAATGTTAATTTATCAATCCTATGAGACCTATTGTTAGCTTTGTAAATTGCGTAATCTATGAGTTATCGAAATGGTTAGTCAGTTTAGTAACTCCTTTAGTTGGATCTATTTCTGAATCTCAATTGTAAATAGTATGGATCTTATTAACTGAAGTTTCCAAATTATCCTAATTTCAAACTGGATAATTCTGATGTATGTTCTTTATTCAGTAAAGTCCCTGTTGATAACTTACTTGATTTTCTGAAAGATAAGATATCAGTGTGTTCTTTCCTTGTTGAACATAACACTTATCGAATTAATTAAGGTTTGCGTCAAAGGTTGTGAATTTCAGTTTGAAGATACGTTTTTATACTATGTCGTTTGGACATAGTATATATACACACTATATGTCGTTTGGACATAGTATATATGTATATATATGTACATAATATAGTATGTATAGTATGTATATATATATATATATATATATATATATATATATATATATATATATGGCATGTTGCCTAATTTATATATGGAATTTTTTTAAAGTAGAATTTTTTTCCACAATTGTTAATTTCAACCTTGTTTGGTACCGGTATATAGGTGATGTCTTATGCCTTTGGACTGATAATTTGGATGTTGATGACTTTAATTTCGTCTATAAAGTTTACTGTTGAAAAGGAAAATGACGAATGCTTATCATTTCTGGATACGTAAATCAATTCAAATTTAAATTTTTTCTTAATTAAGCCTACTCATAATAATTCTTATGTTAATTTTTATTCTGACCATCACCCCCGTCGATAAAATCTTCAATTTTGTTGCTTCTACGTTTCTCAAAACATTAAGAGTTGTTAGTCCTGAATTTTTAGATTTTGAGTTATTCACTATTATGAACAGTGATATTAAACTATGTTATCCTATTCTATTTCCAAAACATTGTTTAAACAAAGCTAAGAAAATATATTGGAATAGTGTAATTTAAAAGGAATTTGATCATACAAATACCTTTAGCCTCCCTTACAATAGAAATTTCCACCATCTTTCGACTTTACTCAAAACAACTCGAATTAATGTAGTCTATAAGTATAAAAATACTATTAAATTTCGACCAATAAAGAACAGCCCAGATAATTCAGCTGACTTTGTCTACTCGCTTGGATGTAAACAATGCAACTCAGTTTATATAGGTCAGACTAGGAAAACTTTAGACGTCAGAGTAAAACAGCATAATTATGCGCGTAGGACGTCAAATAATTCTAATGCATTGCTTAACCATATGCGTAGATATAATCAGAGCATTAATTGGGAGAGTTCTAAAATTCCTGTTAAAAATAAAGACAACTGGAAGGAACATTCTGGAATGTGCATTCATCCATTTTATAAATAATTTCAATAACAGTTTCGAAACGTATAAAATGGACTCCATCTTATTAAAATACCTTTTTCCTTCAATTAGTACGTGTTACGTTTTTTGCTAATCTCTCCTAATTATTTTTCTTTACGCTGTACAGAGATGTATATTTTCGGCTTTTTGCCTTTTCCCTTAATTACTTGACGAAGTGTACGAGGTGTAAACGAAAGGCCTTGGAATAGCTTTTTATTTTTCCTTGTGGGTGTGCATCATTTATTTATTTCACGTGTTTAATTGTGAAATTCATCCCATATATATATATATATATATATATATATATATACTGGACCACTGCAACGACCCACTTAGAAAACTCAATTACAGGAAATCGATAAGGGTTATTTGCTGCATAGTTAACACAATATTTTTTGCTCTTAAGTGCTTCTTTTCAATTTCTGTAATTGTCTTCATTATAGGATAATGAATGAACATATCTTTAAATTACTGGAAATTATCCTTAGTTCTGCAGTAGTCACATTTTCTGCATAATTATATATAGAGTATTATATATATTTATACAAGGACGTAGACTTAGAAAACTCAATTACAGGAAATCGATAAGGGTTATTTGCTGCATAGTTAACACAATATTTTTTGCCCTTAAGTGCTTCTTTTCAATTTCTGTAATTGTCTTCATTATAGGATAATGAATGAACATATCTTTAAATTACTGGAAATTATCCTTAGTTCTGCAGTAGTCACATTTTCTCCCCCCCCCCCAAATGAAATCATAGGTTTGATATTTCTATGCATTTTTTAAAATTATAAGTAAATTATAAGTACGCCATGCCAAGTACCTTCAGCACATGTTTAATTATTGTAATACATTTATGAATGTGTTTTTACTCATTTACACACTTTTAATATATATATATATATATATATATAATTTTATCCAGGAAGGAGGGGCCAAAGGCGAGACCTCGCAAAAATGTCTTCCCTCTGTAAGAAGAAGAAGAGCCGAAATCAAGGTCTCCAAAGCTCATGATGCCGTTTTTTTTTAAATAATTTTGAGAAGAGTGTGTAGCGTGCAAAGTGCCCGTGTGTGTGTGTGTAGTAAAGAATAGAGGGAGAAGTGTGTGTTTGAAAGAATGCTGGACTGCTCACAGGGTAGATGAGACACGAAAACAGATCAGTTAAAGGGGACAGTGACACGAGAAACGGGAATTCCAGCACTCCCTATCTCCTGCCTAACATCCCCCTGAAGTACTTCCCTGGTCGATTGGTGTCTACAATGTCCACCTAAAATATATATATAAGGAAAAGTGTGTGTATATATATATATATATATATATATATATATATATATATATATATATATATATATATATATATATATTATATATATACACACACACTGTGTGTATGTATGCATGCATATATACATTACAGGAAATACATTATATATATATATATATATATATATATATATATATATATATATATATATATATATATATATATATATATATATATTAACTGCAAACAACACACAGTATAATTAATGTAAAGAACGACGCTTGTGTAGAAGAACGTTCCGCACAAGATGAGGAGGAAGAAACATATATATATATTAGTGGTGGACCGGATGTCAGTTTTTCAACATATGCGGATCTTTAATTTCAATATCCGCGAATGTGGATGCGGATATTTAATTAATCTATCAATATAGATTATGAATATATGACATAATTTTTCAAATTTCGTGATATTACTATTATGGCAGGCAATGCATAAGAATTAAAATTAATATTAATGTTTTCATTATGATAAAAATAATAACTTTCTCAAGAATTTCAGCCACAGAAAATTCAATGAAACAAGTTTCATTCAATTTTCTGTGTTACCAGGTATTTATATTTTGGTTTATATATTTGTTTGTTCATTAATAATTAATACTTTACATGAAATGTGCATGACTGGGCCTTATAAGCTACTTTATAAGCTAATTTAATTGTAAATTGCATAATTTATTAAAGGTAATATCCGCATAACATCCGCAGTCAGAAGTGCGGATGCGGATGTTAAAAATGATGCGGATGCGGATGTTAAAAATGATGCGGATGCGGATATCCGGTCCACCACTAAATATTATATATATATATATTTTTTTAACTGCAAACAACACCCAGTATAATTAATGTAAAGAACGACGCTTGTATAGAAAAACGTTCCGCACAAGATGAGGAAGGAGAACGACCAAATGAAAAATGAGGGAACCACCCGGGAATCGAACCCGGGATCTTCCGATTGCCGGTCAGATATGCTAACCACTACACCATGGGCCTCGATTAATCAGAAGTCGTAATTCTCCTACATACGAGCAGAAACCAATGCCCTGAGGGGGCCCCTGCCGCATGCCGGACATATATACATTTTAACTGCAAACAACACACTTTCTTTACATATATATATATATATATATATATATATATATATATATATATAAAATTCTCTCAAGGTCGTTAAAAACATGTTTCACATATGAAATGTTTATTATTAGTATACTACTCTTATTATTAGTAAGCGTATAAATAGTAGTACCGCTAATAGAATATACAAGCACAGGTAAATGAAAGAATGGATGGGTCATAGTATTTTACCGTATTATTATTCTTACGTACATTCATTAGTATGAACATACATACCATACCATAAGTCAACGATACTCACGCTTTGTAACACAGGTTACATTCAATCATGCAGTTTAGGATGAGATCAGAGTCCCTGTAGTCATCATCATTAGGACAATTCTGCGTTAGAGAGAGATTTGAATTCTGTAAGTACCGCTGCCCTTACCTGGTGAGCAGGTTAATTAATGGGTATGTTAATAAATTATCTTTATCCTTTATCCCTCGTATGTCGGGAAATTGAAATAATTATATATATATTATATATATATATATATATATATATATATATATCCTTTTTACATCAGATCTGCAAGTGCTCAGAGATCACGTAAAGTTTTATTGGAGTTTACGAAAGGAATACATATTCGTTATGAACGAACTCGTGGAATTTATGACCATGTGACATGTAGCATAAATTATCATAAATTGATAGCGCTAGTTACTGTTGTGGCTATAACTTAAGAGGGTTGCAGATATAATTAAATTATTAATTTGTTGGTAGGATCACTAGTTTTTTTTTATAATTAATCAAGGAAAATATATGTTGTGCGTTTTCTTCAAGGTGGGCCAAAAGAAGTGAATGAGTTCAGAAGTTAGTAAAAAATAACCCTGTATAATGACATATGTATATAAACTCTTTCTGTAATATCATATACAGACCTAAGCTCCATCTTTGCTCATATACAAATTCTTTTAAAAAAAATTATTGTCCAGTGTCATTAAAATACAGGGTGTTTCAGGAGTGGCGCACCACAGGCTAACTTGCGAACCTTGTAAATTTGAATAAAACCTATGGTGCGCGACTTCCGAGACACTCCGTACAATTCTGTGAACCTTGTATTATATACACGATTGTATCTAATTTTTGTATTTTATTCATGAGTGTATTTAATTTATCCACATTTTATTATCTTATATTTTGTATTAAAATTATTAGTATTTCTCTATCTAATTTATGTGTATACTAAATTTTCTCCCGAATGTACATTGTTTCTGTACAAAGATTTCTGAATATGACGCCATTCACCATTTTAATAAATATTCGTCCTATATTTATAAGCGATTTTGCTCATGATGAATAATCTTTCATCCTATAATTATAAGCGACGTTGCTCATAATAAATAATCTCTCATCGGTCCAAATTATTATCATATGGTATTGATCCTTTGCACACGCATTCAGAGTATGTTATAACGCTCCTTCTTTCCCATGTTCCAAGTTCACTACAAGTTCACTACAAATTTACTGACTATTTTCAGTCGACGATAATCATAATACATTTTAGTTCAGATTAAATGTTATCATTGGAAATTGTACACTCTATGCACGAATGCCCACAAGTAGGTGGTTGGAAGGCTTTAAAATGACCTTTGGAAGGTCAAACGATGATTTTTAGTAGTTCGTGATTCTTCTTTCGGAAGTTATTATCCAGAAATAACCCATCAGTTATATACAGGGTGTCCCATGAGTCCTATTTCATAGGAAAAATTATTTTAAATTAAATTTTCAAAAGTAATACATTAGAACTAAAGCAAATGTTCAAATTTATCTTGTTTTGGGACCTTTTTTTGGTTGCAACAAAAAAGGTCCCAAAATTTTTGTAAATGTAGTATAAAATAAATTTTCCTGTGAGACCGGACTTATGGGTGACCCTATATATATATATTATATATATACTTGCATGTATGCGTATCGAATAAAAGTGTGTTTGGGAATCCATATAATTATGATCTGCCTTCATTCCATTATACACAGAAGGCACGGTGTACGAACACATTCTGGATATATCATACCAATCTTCATTATTTTTCCAGTACTTTTGTAAAATCCGAAAGCAATTGACTTTAATATAAAAGTGTTCATGTTGACTGCAAGAGTTGTGAAATTCACCGTCTAACGGACGAAATCACGGACCAACGGACTTACGAAAGGATCGACGAACCTACGCGTGACTGACCGACGCCCTGGGACAAAGCAACCCCTTAATAATGCTCCTTCAGCACTGCAGGGAAGGGTAGAAGAAAAACTGCATAATTTAAACAAAAGCTGAAAAGTATAGATTTTAGCCTACCTCTTTCTGAATGCGTGAACACGTTTTTAAAGTCCTTAACAAAGAATGTTTCCGATACTTCTTATCACGCGAAGTACATTTAAAGAAGAAAAAGGAGAAAAGGTGAATATTTTTAACCTTTAATTAGTGAGTAAGGGGATATTTCATCCTACCTTTTCTATAATTTATGCATTTTAATATCAGATTGTAAAAACAGCCGGTTTTTGCCTATCCTCTCTCGTCATCTTCTGCGCTAAAAACGAAAACATGCATTACACACACACACACACACACACACACATATATATATATATATATCTGTCCCTTTCAGTCACCGGAAATAATAATAATGGCACTTATTCCTTTTCACCCCGCAATTTCTTTATTCCCGGTTAGGTCAACTGTACGCCCTTGACAATTGGTTAGGTTAAGTCATGATATTTTCGTTAAAAAACAGGAATAAGTGGAATATTTTAACGAAAATATCATGACTTAACCTAACCATTTGTGAAGGGCGTACAGTTGACCTAACCGGGAAAAAAGAAATTGTGGGGAGAAAAGGAACAAGTGCCATAATAATATATACCATACTGAAAGGCATATTTTCTACAGGGTGAGCGAAAAGTCCCTGTGCACCCGTCCACTTCCAGCACAGTGGAGGTACAGGTTCACTACACTTCTTGCAGGTGCACAGGGACTTTTCGCTCACCCTGTACAAATGCTTTCATAGATGTTTAATATAGGTTTAGTTTTGTTGTTTGAAAAGAAACCCAAAATGTTTGTAATTTAAATGACAAGTTACGAAAATATTTGGTTTTCAATGACGATAAAACTTCATACCTTTTGATTAATCTTTTCCAGGGGTGCAACTGGCGTAAAAAAGTTGGAGGGGGGAACGAACACAAGCCTATTGACAGAAACACTCATTACACACTGGTATGCATCAATTTTGCTGTCAAGGGTTTTGTAAGTGATTCTTATAGAGTTTTTCCTGCTGATTTCGAATCTGCAATCCGTTTTTCTCAATCAGCTCAGGTTATCCGGTTATGGCCTCATAAGTAAAATAGAATTTTTCGTGATTTTGTCAAAGCGGAATTGGAACAGTAACATCTATCATCACTTGTTTCACTTGTATAATATCTTTTTTTACTTTTCAGGCATATAGATAAAATATTTCATAATGAATAGAGCATGTTAAAATGATCCCAATAGATTCTGCTACATATGTGGGACGGTTACCATGCCAAATAACCAGTCCCAAATCACTAAATTTGTGAAGACAGTGTATAGAGCATACTTTGGAATTGAGCTAGGGGACCAGGACAAAAATTTCGCCCCTCATATGTGCTGCAAGACGTGCATTGAAAATTTGAGAAGATGGAGCAAAGGCAGAGCGAAATCTTTGCCTTTTGGAATTCCCATGATTTGGAGAGAAGGAAAGGATCACGTGACAGATTGCTATTTCTGCATGACAAACCTCCAAGGTGGGCTTATAAATTTATTTTTCTTAAATATTTTGAAATCCTCGTATGAAACTTGACATAATATTCACCATAATGTAATATTCACCATATATAGCATAATATTCACCATAATGGTAATCATACATTTACATATACATATTGTTATAGAAAATACATTTACACATACATATTGTTATACAAGTTACATTTACATATACAATGATTGTATATTTTCTTTCTTTTTCATTCATATTGTCCCCGAAGGGACAATATGAATGAAAGAAAATATACAGACTCCATCGACCTATTTCATATCTTACAGACCGCAGCCTTCCCTCACGAGCCGCCACTGTCTGAATGCTTCTTCTATTTCATATGCAAGTTTTATATCCATGTTTCTGTGTTTCTATTTTCAGGAGTTAACAAGAAGAATAAACACATTGTTGTATACCCTGACATTCCTTCTGCTATGAGACCTGTACCCCATGGTCCTGGAATTCCAATACCTGACCCACCTCAAACCCTGGACTTCGATGATTCTGATGATGAATCAATGACCAATGCCAATGACCAGTCCCAGTCGTATATACCTCAAAATACCGCTTCAAATGAGCCGAGGCCTCTCAGCCAGGCCAAACTTAATGATCTTACCAGGGATTTAGGACTTTCCAAATTAGCTGCCGAGATCTTGGGCTCACGACTTCGAGTGGACAACTTGCTGGCTCCGGGAACAACATTCTCCTGGTATAGGAAACGAGAGGAAGAATTCCGCAAGTTTTTTGCAGTGCACGAAAATACCTCTTCCTTAGTGTACTGCTGCAATTGAGGGGCTAATCGAATCCTTGGGCCTGCCATATAACGCATCAGAATGGAGGCTGTTTATAGACTCGTCTAAACGAAGTTTGAAAGCAGTACTTCTCAACATTGGGAATAGGGTTGCATCAGTCCCTGTAGCACATTCCGTACAACTTACTGAGAGCTACGATAACATGAAAATTTTACTGGATGCTCTCGTATACGACCAACATAACTGGAGGATCTGTGGAGATTTGAAGGTAATACTAATATCATAAGTAAACTATTGCTATTGACTATGTTGTTTTTCCAAAGGTTATTTGAGAGCGTATAAGAACACTTAACTTCCCCACAGAAGTGATACAGTCCAATGCATAGATTTTTTTTATCTGATAGAACAAATTCTCTAAATTCTTTAAATATTTTCATTTTTTTTCAGATTGTGGCATTTGTATTGGGAATGCAAGGGGGATACACGAAATACCCATGTTTCCTCTGCAAATGGGATAGCCGAGCGGATGAGAAGCACTATGCACAGCGTGAATGGGCATCCAGAGAGAATTTTGAACCTGGGTCGCATAATGTCGTTTCAGTGCCCCTTGTACCACCAACAAAAATTTTGCTCCCACCACTTCATTAAGCTGGGCTTGATGAAAAATTTCATCAAATCAATGAATAAGGAGGGTTCAGCATTCCGATATCTCGAGAGTAAATTTCCTCATATATCTGATGCTAAACTAAATGCTGGGGTTTTTGATGGTCCTCAAATTCGAACTTTGATCAAGGATACTCAGTTCGAAAACGCAATGACTCCAACTGAAAAGAATGCCTGGCAGGCATTCAAATCAGTTGTCACTGATTTTCTTGGCAAGCGTAGAAGTCCAGAATACGAGTCCGTTGTCGAAAACTTGATGGAAGCTTTCAAAGCTCATGGGTCGCGCATGTCCATAAAAATGCACTTTTTGTGGTCCCACTTGGACTATTTTCCTGAAAATTGCCGGGATTATAGTGAGGAACAGGGTGAACGATTTCACCAAGATATCAAAATAATGGAAGAGGTACCAGGGAAACTGGGATATCAATATGCTGGCGGACTATTGCTGGTGTTTGAAGCGAGACGTGCCCGAAGAAAAACAGACGGAAAGCCAAAAAAACTTCATTCCTTCCTCAATAAACTTTTTTCCATATTCATTGTATGAATAAAAGTATTTATTCACACAATGTTTTCATTTTTCACGAGTGTTCTTATAATATTACTCGTATCTACAGTGTTTAAGCTAAAAAAAATCAATAAATTTGGGGATAAAATTGGACTTATAATAAATGGCCAATAGAGAAAAAACCTGACCTGATTGAGGAAAACCAATGTCATTTTCGAATTCAGCATGGTCGAATTATAAATATGAGTTGAAAAAACCCTCACAGCAGACAAAAAAATTTCATATGCATACCAGTGTTATCTATGGGAGTAATTATAAAAGTTGGGGGAACAACTTTTATAATTATTCCCATAGATAATGAGTGCTTCTAATAATAGATTGTGTTCGTTCCCCCCCCCCCAACTTTTTTACTCCAGTTACGCCCCTGTTCTCTTCAAACAACACGTTAAATGTTTATAACAATTTTAAAAACCAATTAAGGCGGCGTCAAGTTCCTGTTACGGGTTATGGGGTACACTCCACTATTAGAATAGAGCACAATTCCTTGAAGATTCTTCAACTTAACGCTCGTGTTGGAACAAAACCTGTGAGTCACTTCTTAATTTTTAATTTCGAACTCAAATGGAATGAGAAAATGATTGAAAATCAAAGGTTTTTTTTTTTTAATGTAAAAAAATGTAAAATTAAAAGGTTAACTTGAAATGAAGTTTTTGTAATTACAAGCGAAACGAGTATATTTTACTCTTGTTTTCCTTTAACAAAAATATTTATAATGTCGATAAATAAGTTAATTGATAGTTACTTACAGTAGATTATAATTTATCATTATAAACTATAGATTATTTATAAGTTGGTTTACTGCAACAGAGACAATTGTCATTTAAAGAAATAATATAAAGGTAACAGCGTCACAGGATTTTTCACAGAGGCTACTTCAATGAGCGCCAGAATCAGAGCAAAGACCCGTTCGAAGGACCCTTCTCGATCTTTTAAAGCCTCGGGAGGTGGAGGAAGAATGGGTCTAGGTTCCAGTTATTTTAAGAAGGAACTTCGCGTTTATATGCCTATCAAAATGCATGTCGTCGAACTAGGGTGGAGAATTTACATGAATTCAAACTTTGGTAGGAACGGGGCTTTTATGAGGGAAAATCAATCCGAATCATTATAGAAATTTGTAAACTGTGATAACCTGAGTTTAGATTGTAATACCTATACATAAAATGAAGATTGAAAGATGCCAGATTATCGGCGATTTCTCTACATTTAGGGTTTCTTGGAAGGGTATTGATTTACGGGAAATTAAGATTGAATGAAGGATGCTATAGTTGAAGAGAGCATTTTTTTTTTTTTATAAAATTAGGTGATATGGCTGGATCGGATTGAAAATTATACCATGGAAAGAGCACCATGAAAGGAGATTTATTATATAATGTTGTAACCTGTTGACCCATGACTATGGTAGCTACAAAGAAAGTTTTTAATAATTCATTGTACAAATGTACAGTACGTCTTCATTTCGAAATCCATCCTTAGAATTGCTAAATCAGCGGTGGCGTGATTGAATGGCGTAGTCAAGTCATACACGTAGGCGAGGGCTAAGGATTCTATGTGATATGTGGTGGTCACATGAACTATGTGCTAGCCACATGAAAAGTGGAATCTGCAAATGCTCAGAGACCACGTAAATTTTTATTAGAGTTTACGGAAGGAATACATATTCGTTATGAACGAACTCGTGGAATTTATGACCCTGTGACATGTAGCATAAATTATCATAAATTAATAGCGTTAGTTACTGTTGTGGCTATAATTTAATAGGGTTGCAGATATAATTAAATTACTGATTTTTTGGTAGGATCACTAGTTTGTTTTTAGAATTAATGAAGAAAAATATATGTTGTGCGGTTTTCACTTTGCTTATATTAGGAGATAAACGTTCACAAATGAATAATAATTATGTAATATTACAATGTTCAAAAGGTACAGGAGAATACAATTTAATAAATTAGTTTTCAAATTAGAATGATGTTCCTGCAGAAAATAAATATCAATGATACAAGCAATGATTAGAATTGATTACATAATAAATGTGTTAAAGTATTTGGGAGTCGAAAACGAGTGAAGTTGTCTTATTATGAACGCGCAGCGAAGTAGACCTATACGCAGAGACTAACGGGAAAGGCTGTTACGTTTCCAAAGGCACCGCATATTTTCTTGATCTTCCTCTAATGGAGTGGTTCCCAAACATTTCGGCCCGCGGCACATTTCTACTGTTTTCACGGAACGCTTTAGGAATCACTACTCTTAAGGGGTTTTTTTTTTGTGAGAAGTTTTCTTCCGTGACTTTACTTTAGGCTTTTGATTGCCTATAGAAATTATTTCTTTTATAGGCAATTACAAGTAGCGGTTGGCTGTGTATTTTGAGCCTGGTCTCGTTTGGGATTTTATCTTAATAGAGTCAAGTTTCGTTTCCTTCAGTTAAAAAGTCTTCCAATTTTGTATGAAACTTATTTCTGGCATCCGGCGGAAGTGTCTCCCTCATTACTTGGGTCGTAAAATGGTGGGTCCTTTACAACTTTTCGAGGAGTTTCGTATTTGATTTGACCTGTAATTGTTGCTTAATTGATTTACGGCTGTGGCACAATTCTTCCATACACCTGTGACTTCCGGAGGGAATTGCATTTACGAGAGTGAAATAGTTTTACTGTGTATACAGGTCGATATATATTATATATATTGGTGTGTGTGTGTGTGTTATGTATGTATGTGTATATATATATATATATATATATATATATATATATATGTGTGTGTGTGTGTGTGTGTGTGTAAGTTCGATTATGCGCTATTAAGAGAATACTGTAGAAACGTCGTACAACTTGGGGTTCATAAAGGAAAGTTAAAGAAAGTTGTCAAACATTTTCCAAAGGAATCAATGAAAGTTATTTTCAGTTCAGTGATTCAAACAAGATTTTTCGATATATATATATATATATATACAGGGTGGGCCGTAAGTTTCCATACATAGGAAAAATTAAACGTTTGTTTTTATGTTTCAGATACCCTAAGAATATGCGTTTGACGTAAGATCTTGTTTACTGATGAAGCAAATTTTTACGTCAATGGAGAGGTTAATCGGCAAAACATACGTTATTGGAGTAATGCTAACCCTAACTGGCTGAGTCCGACGAAGATGCAAGGTGCCGGTAAAGTGATGGTGTGGGCGGGATATGGGGTGACAGAATTATTGGACCAATTTTTGTCAGTGGAAATCTTAATGCCGAAAGGTATCTTAACATGTTGCAAGAAGAGATTTTCCCATCCCTGCTAAACGAGGAAGGTAACTTCCCAGTTTACTTCCAGCAAGATGGAGCTCCACCTCATTATGGTCTTCACGTGCGTCGGTATTTGGATCAGCAGCAGCAGCAGTTTCCGGATGCTTGGATTGGTCGGCGTGGTCCTGTGGAGTGGCCTCCCAGATCCCCAGATCTCACCCCCCTTGATTTCTATCTTTGGGGGCACTTGAAGGCCATGGTGTATCAGGAAAAGATACGAGACATAAATCATCTAAAGGAACGTATCACCAACGCCATTACAAGCATAACGTCAACTGTGCTAATGCGTGTTCATCAACAGTGGGGAACACGTATTGAAATGTGTTTTCAAAACAATGGCAACCATGTAGAGCATATTATATAAATAAAAATGGTTGTCCATAAAAAAATGTTTATTTTTCCTATGTATGGAAACTTACGGCCCACCCTGTATATATATATATATATATATATATATATATATATATATATATATATACACACACACACAGTATATACACCTTACAACCTTTCAAATGTTTCGTGCGATAATTCCTCGTTTCACGTAGGTCAGGCTCCTCTCGAGTTGGCCTGGTGAAGTAGTGAGTTGATTTCTTGTACTCTTCACCTCACATAGCCAGGTACGCCAGGCTCATCGGGGATTGTTCTGAGCCAGGCGTCTAATCTTCTTTTGAAGATGTTCACTGCAACACCATTCGTGTTCCTTAGGTCTTTGGGCAGCTGATTATAGTTTTGGTCCTCTCACAACAAAACTATTTTCTTCCAGGGTTAACGATGTTCCCTGTCTAGCCTTTAATTTGGGAACACGACACAGTCTTCCTTTTCTACTTTCCACTGTCGTTTGGGGAGTTACAGGGTTCAGAGTAAGATTAGGGACTAGTTTCTCCATTATTTTCCAAGTGTAAATAATGGTGTGTGTGTCTCTTCTCCTTTCCAGTGAATATAGGTTCAGTTCGCGTAACCTTTCCCATTAATTTAGTTCTTTGCACCATTGATCTTGGCTGCGAAGCTTTTCTTAATCCCTTCTAGCTGTCTAATGTCTTCTTTTTTATATGGGCATGTTAGGACCTAGCAGTATTCCAATTTGGGTATGATCAGTGTTTTCAGTAGAAGAATTATTATATTCTTATCCCTTCGTTTAAAGGTTCTCAGTATCTGCCCAGTTATTCTCTTTGCTCTGTTTACTGCTATCTTATTGTGTGTCTCAAAATTTCATCATCAGTCAATACAACCCGTAAATCTTTTGCTTCAGAATTTCTCTGAATTTCCTGTCCATTTGGGGTACAATATTCCATGGTTTTTAGGTCCTTTCTTTTTCCGTACCGTAACAGCTGAGATTTCTCAATGTTAAACTTCGTAGTGTTGTCTTCCGTCCACTTGTAGATTCTGTTCATGTCGGTTTGTAGAGATCCTATATCTTCTGGGTTTCTTATTTTTCTACTGAGCTTTGTGTCATCGCAAAGGATATTACTGTGCTGTCTCTGGTAACGTCCTCATCTATGTCAGTTACCATGATTATAAAGAGTAGTGGAGCTAATACTGTTCCTTGTGGTACTGAGCTGAGGACCTCTGATTCTGATAAAGATATTTCTTGTACTGTAATGACGCCGCCGCTCACTGACCAAATTATACAGGGTGTTTATAAAGTCCCTCTCTATTTCAGTGAAAACGTAGCAAAAAGGGTAAAATTCAATAATATAATAGAAGGCATATATTTAATGAATACTTAAGCATATGATTCTACACAAGCACCATCAGTATCTATACAGAGTTCGAATCTGTCAGCAGCATTGCGGAACACATTTTGGAGCATGACGGGGGGTATTTTTGTAGCCGCTGTTACGATACGAGCACGTAAATCTTGCAGATCTGTAACCCTCGTTTGATAGACTTTTGATTTTATAAAGGCCCATGCAAAGAAAACCAAGGGCGTTAGTTCAAGAGCTCGAACCTCCCAGGGCCTGTTGCCTCCACGTCCGATCCACCGATTTGGAAATCGTTCATTTAGGTACTCCAGAACAATGTTTGCGTAATGACTAGGTGCCGCATCTTGTTGAAAGACGACGGTGTTTAAAATGTCATCTGAATAAGGGTGGGAAATTTATGTGCTCGTATCGTAACAGCAGTTACAAAAATAACCCCTGTCATGCTCCAAAATGTGTTCCGTAATGCTGCTGACAGATTCGAACTCTGTAGAGATATTGATGGTGCTCATGTAGAATCATATGCTTAAGTATTCATTAAATGTATGCCTTCTATTATATTGTTATTGAATTTTACCCTTTTTGCTACGTTTTCACTGAAATAGATAGGGACTTTATAAACACCCTGTATATCAATTTCCTTACTTTTCATGTTATTCCCATATATTTCAGTTTATGTATTATGATTCCATGGTCACACATGTCGAACGCTTTGGCAAAGTCTGTGTATATTACATCATAGTTTTCATTACTCTCCAGTGCACCAATAATGTTGTTGTAGTGTTCCGTTAGTTGTGATAGGCATTATCTGCCTGACCGAAACCCATGTTGGTTATCATTTAATTTTTTCTGAGTCCAAAAAGCCAGATTTTCTGTCTAACTATTCTTTCAAATATTTTAGTGAGATGAGATGTAAGCTACACTGGCCTATAGTTTTTGGCCTCGGATCGATCTTCTCCTGCATTCTTGCAGTTTTTGATCAGTGTGGCATTCCATTTGTCCGATCCTGCAAGCTGTGTGCGCTTCTAGTTTCCCTACAGCTTGTGTGATATAATCTGTCGTGAAGTCAAAGTCCGTCATACTTTCCCCTTGTAGTTCTTCTTTAAAGAACACGTTTCTATCGCATATCAGTTTGTCAGTTTTGGGATACTGAAACATGATTCGTACTGAGCTCTTAATATTCCAGAGACTTCTGTTAGATCATCAGATAAAGCAGTCTTCGTTTTTCAAAGGTCCAGTAGTCGTATGTTTTTTCGACTTCCTTTTTGCAAAATTATAGAAGTACTTTGAGTTAACCTTTATCGCTTCCATAGCGTCGTCTTCTTTTTCTGTATGCTTCTCAATTAATGCCTGTATGACGCAATCGATACTCTGCAGTTTATCATTTAATATTTTTCTGATGTAGTTATCTTTACAGTTACTTAATTTTGCAGTCACTCTTTTTCTCTTTCGGAACAATGCCCTCTTTTGTCTCTCGAATCTGCTTCTCTCTCGTCTTTGTTGTATTTTTGTGACATGTATTTCCACAATTTCCAGCGTCTTCTCCTCTAAGCTCATTAGCATCTCTTCCATTGTCTTGGTCTCGAAGATGGTTTTCCAATCTATTACTTCCATGCTGGAAGTTTATAGCTTTTGAGTGAAAATTAAAAATTTCGATTTTGCTTCTTTCTGTTGTTCGTGTTCTTTCCTTTCCTGTTGCTTTTATATTGGTTGTTATTTCAATAATGTTGTGATCCGATATTATAATTGGGGATATTTCTACATTACCAATTAGGTTGCTGTTGTTTGTGAATACCAAATCTAGGCAGTTGTTTTTTCTTGTGTTTTCTGTTATTTCTTGTGTTAATATAAATTCATCAGCTAGAGCTAGTAGCATTTTTACCTGTTCCTGGTCTTCCCGTGTGCCCCCCTTGTCCTGGTGTACACACATTTTTTCCTATCCTTTTATATTTCATGAATGGATAATTAATATCACCACAGAGAAATATATTTGGGGTTGGAGAGTGTAGATCTTTTACCCAATTTCTTACCTCTGTAATGGAATCTGAGAATTTTGAGGTTGGCGTGTTCGGGGGTCTGTACATTACAGTTGGTACTATATTTAATTTTTCTTCTTTTGCTGTTACACAGTCTTCGTAGCTGTTTGAGATACTTATAGTAATTTCTGCCACATGCCTTTCGCGTGTGTAAATAGCACATCCTCATATATATATATATATATATAATATATATATATTATATATATATATATATATATATATATATATATATTCACTGCTTTAATATATACACATTGTATTTTTAATTGGAGTTCGGCTGGACCGATAAGAAAGATAAATACTCCAGAAGAGCTTTGTTCTTGCCTTAACTACTGTTAAGTGTATTATTTTTAGATACATTTACTTTTGCGGTTTATCATTAGAGTTGGCAGTGTTCCAAGTTCATTGAGTCCTGTTCTGGGGTGGCTGCGAGCGTTCGGTTCCACAGTAGGTCCAGCGGAGCTCCGAAACTGATAAAAACTTCGTGGTCTACCTCCAAGCTAATTTCAGCAATCCATGTTCCGGTGCAGCCCCTCACTAGTGCTTCAGCTCCGGGTCCAAATCCGGATCTGAAGAACAACAGTTGTACAAGGGGTTAACAAAAGTAAATAGACACCATAGTGATTGTCCTCAAGAACAAATGACAAAGCTCATCGATGGAGTGCCAGAAGGTATGTCACCTTTACATAATGCAAAGGGGAAAGCAGCACGATTCTAAATATAGTAATTTAATAAATCTGTTATTATTTATCGACTTTTATTATGAAGGCAAAAACTATGGATTAACCGAAGGTGTCTATTTATTTTTGTCAACCTTCTGTAGTGTCCTCTTAATCGCAATTCTGTTCTTGTTTCTTTTAACTTAGTTCAATGTTTCCAAGTTCGATCGCATTAAATGTTGTGTTTTCTTCTCAGTATTGGAGACACGTAAGAGGTATTAATGGGAAATCAAGTTTTTAGCTTCTTTTAAAATTTTCTTTAACAGATATTTAGCTAAATATTGAACGTTTTATTATTATTATTATTATTATTATTATTATTATTATTATTATTATTATTATTATTATATTATTAACTGTGGAAACAAAATGTGAACCAAATTTTTTTCGTTTTTCTATTCCTGAAAACAACTTTTAATGTTCAGTACTAAAACATTAACATGAAGGTTTATATATATATATATATATATATATATATATATATATATATATATATATAGTCGATGACAGACGTTTTGTTCCTCCGAATATTATAAAATATATAGACCCCATTTCTTTATCTGCTTTTACAACGTGCTCAGTTTCCATGGCAACTGAAAACCATTCGCGAAAGAAATATTTATTCTTTCTCTTTTTTTATCTTTTCTTTTGAGATAAAGTGGGGAGTTTGGCATTTGTGTATGAGGTATAAAGTAATAGTAACAACCTTAATGATACTGATGATGATAATGTAGTTTTCTTAATGAACATCGAAACATTCCGCAACTTCATTAATGGATGATCCAACCTCTATTATTCTTATAAAGCTTCCTCTCATACCCTGTGTTGTTTCATGATAAGTATTTTGTCTCTCCTTGTTGATAGTTTTTGAAAGTAAGTTAAATTCACTCTTCGAGCGATAATCTCGGAAATATTGACAAACTACTTTACTCGAGTAAAGAAATGCGTGATTTTTGTTTTATTTTAAAAGCAAAATTGTCGCATTGAAAACTGTAGAATTTACAACATAGTTTTAGAATTTTAGAATTACTTTGCTGCAGTTATCATCTACGCAACGTGTCCATATAAAGAAAAAGTAGTTTTTGTTTCTGACGTCATAGTGATGTCATAGATTTAGTCTTTATTTCTAATTGTTATGATATAATACGGAATGAATAAAGGAATTTAGCGATGCTCTGCATGGAAAATATTGGAACAGCAGAACGATAAAGAAATCTTACTTGTTACATTAAATTATTTACATTCTGAATACCATTTCACATTATAGAATTGCGACATTTATTTATGAAATGTATACATATTATGTTGGTTTTCAGTTGTTATATGAACTAAGCAAAAATTGAAAAGCATTTTTTTCCATTCCTTATGAGCACAGTTTGAACGGCCTGTATGTAGACCCTTTTTTAGGAATTGCTTTTTTTAATACTACTGAAACGCATTATAGGATAAATGTAGCGGTATATTCTAAATTGAGAAGCATAAATGGCTTATCCACGTCTTCAAACCACTTCCAGTGAGATCAGCGAAGTGAAGCGACATTAGGTCTTGCGAGTAGTTGAACGGGAGACATATTTACTGTTTTTCGATTTTGTAGCCATCCTTGGTTCTGAATCTAGGTTCATTTGTAGGTCCCTCCTATCATACGACCTTTGACGTCGCAACGGATAAAAAAAAATAACCACCATTGATTACACTGCCCAACAAAAAAAAATTTTTTTGCTGCTGATTTAATTCTAAGACCTGTTTCTGGATAATATTGATGTGCTGATTTCAAAAATCACCTTAGATTTTAAAAGTCCATCACATCAGGTTTTCGTGCAATGCAATATGCCTATTTTGGGTGATCCATGAAGGGCGCTTATCAAAATTGATGATTTTTGAGACCTGTTAACAGCTGTTTTGCTGTTAAAATTTTATCTGTGGAATACGCAAATCTGTGCATTAAATCTAAAGGTCACGTACAACATATTAAAATCTTGGGTATCTGTGATTTCCCCAGGTGTGAGCGTGACGTCATGATCATGGATTCATTTTTTGCTTATTTAAACACTTTTAATCACTTTGTGTCAATATTACCATTGTATATTAAAGTTCACTCCCTGCACAATTGCTTACTTTTCCATGCTGATTCTGAGTATGTAAAAACTTATTTTTTGAAAAGAAAAAAAATTGGGCATAACCCTGCCAAAATGCGATATCTCCAAAATATCCATATTTGATTGCTCGAAAACCTGACGTGATAGGCAAAAACTAAGGTGATTTTTGAAATCAGCACACCAAAGTTACCTAAAAACAGGTGTTAGAATTAAATCAGCAAAATTGGTGTTGGGCAGTGTTATTTCGTCTTAATAGTCTTAATAGTTTACTGCACGTGTGTAATTTGAAATTATTATTAAGATGACATTAAATTAAACTGAATAAAGCGTCTGAGAAAAACATATCTTAAATAATACACAAAGAAATAAAATGTGAGAGAAAAGGTTCCTTTCGATGATTTTCTTGTAGAAGTAATTCACACTTTTTGCTTCTAAAACGTAAACCATATAAATTTTCGTCAACGCTGCTTAAATTACTTCATTTCTAAAAATTCATAATATCTACGTAAATATTTGTGCCTTTTTATTATAATTAAATTTATCTTAACTTTATACACCAAATTATAGATACTTATAAAGTATTACGGCTAAAGTACCTCATATTACTGAATTCTAGATTTAAGAGGTTGGTACTGTTGCTTTATACGTCATATACAAATGCCAAACTCATCAGCTTATCGCAGAAGAAAAGAAAAAAAAGAGAAACTTAATATTTCTTTCGCGAATGGTTTTTAGTTGCCATGGGAACTGAGGACATTGTTAAAGCAGTAAAGAAATGAGGTGTATATATTTTATAATATTTGGAGGGTCTCCTGTTACCGTCTCTCTCTCTCTCTCTCTCTCTCTCTCTCTCTCTCTCTCTCTCTCTCTCATATATATATATATATATATATATATATATATATTATATATATATATATATATCATAACTGCAAACTATAATTTGTTTACAGCGGATAATAAAAAGAAAAACTTTAATATTTGATGCCAATGAACTTATACCCACCTCTCACACAACATACCATTAGTACCTCTTCCGTCTATTAGCACCAATATAGCATTATTGCAGCTCTAAAATTTTCTGACAATTTACTGTATTAAAAGGCTTTAAGGCTATAAGTTTAATATGAAAGGAATTTACATTATGAAGCAAACTGCTCCCTTCGCTGAAGAGCCGAAGGACTGGTAACTTTTGTTTTTATAAAGTACAAAACTGCAATTGTGACTAAAAAAAAAAAAAAATTATATATATATATATAATATATATATATATATATATGTGTGTGTGTGTGTGAATTTGAAAGTTGAATTTAGTGAAAAAATCAGCCCGAACAAGTAAATAATGCGCGTGTTTCATTTATGTCTGTCGTCTCTGAAGCAAATTTAGATTGCGCCACCTTATACATTTTTCAACATTCTACATCATGAATTCGCCCAAATGTACAAAACCTCCCAACCGGAAATTTGCAAAAGTCCTTTGCGTCGAATTTCAAATCTGAAAACGTTCACTAATTGTCAATAATAATTGTTCGAAGTTTTACTAAAAAAAAAAAGAACTTAAATTTTGTTTCCACGCAGTGCAAAGGACGGGCCACGGACCACGAATTAAGCAGGAGTCTTTGATATGCAAATTCTATATTTTTTATAGTTTCACTTCTGTAATTACAGTCTCTCTCTCTCTCTCTCTCTCTCTCTCTCTCTCTTATATATATATATACACGGTGAACCAAAAGTAGGTGGACAGTAGGTTGAATACGGTTTGTGTTATATTATATTATAACTATGGTGTTCATTATAACTATGGTGTTTGTGTTATATTATATTAAATATTATAACTAAATTTATTTAAATTTTATTTTGTATTATAGTATACAAAAAAATTAAATATGTATTCTCAAAATAAACGTTATCATTTACTGTCCACCTACATTTGGTTCACCCTATATATATATATATATATATACAGGGTGCTTCAAAAATGTTACCACTTATATGGCGCTAATATGTTATTGGTTACCACTTATAGTTTTTTGCATGTATTTGTGTGTTTATGTGCTTGTTTTTTAATAATAATAATGTCGTTTCTTTCGGGAATTGTGCGAGTGATTAATGAGTGAACCCCATTCACCCCATAATTTATGACCCCATATAAGTGATGAAATTTTTTTTGAAGCACCCTGTATATTATAGAAACTGTAATTTGATCTCTCTTTATTATCTGTATGAAATAAAAAGACAAAATTTAGTATTATCAGAACTGTAATAGAAAACATTTAGTTATCTTTAATAATCTTTGCAAACAAAAAAAAAAACCCGAAAGAAATTTTTAAAATCATAAAAGAGAACACGATAATTGAAAACATTCTGTAAAACCATTTTTATCCTGACGTTAAAAAAAAAAAAAAAAAAAAAAAACAGAAATAAAAACAAATCTTGATTTCTCGAATTGGTACTTTAACAAACACTTCTAAATATTATTACCGTAAACTTCGTTGAATTGAGGATTCAGAAACCGCTTCTTTGAGCTTCCAATATAGACGGTTTCTGATACTATAAAATTCTATCAGAGGAAATTGAAAACTTGCGAGATATTTTTGTAATTTTCATTCTAGAAAAAGGAACTTGCAATAATGTTGAAATCAAGAAGAAAATGGGTTTTTCTTTAGTGTGTGTGTGTGTGTGTTTTATTCCGCTTTTGTTCGGTTCCTTTCACATTTTGTTTAGGTTTTAAATCCCCCTTGGAATAAAAGAATTCAGTAGAATGGGTTTGGCCGAAAACGGAACTTTTCAAACAGGGTTTGTTTGTTTTTTAGCTCTATCGAACTGCATTTTGGTTGAAATTGTTAAAATGACATTCAGATTGTCGTTCACTTTTATAGAGTTTGCAATGAAATAATAATAGTGGGTGTGTATAAAGTAATCCGAGGAAGAGAGAAATCCAATTTCAATTATATTAATGCGAATAAACATGCCCAAGTAATATTTATTACCTTTATAACAACTGTATAGTCGATAGTAAGGTTTATAAAAAAACAAATTGAAACTAGTTTAAACCAGTTCACATCGGATTTGTCTCTTCACTCGCGTTACTTTATAAACACCCTGTAATAATACGTATTATTTTATTATTACTATAATTATTATTAAAGAATTTAACAAAATACGTTTTTCAATTGTTTTTCTTCTTTGTCTGCAGACATGGAAGGAGTTACAGAATCTTAATTATTTGAAATTGTATCATTTGATCTGATGTTCTTGTTTTTTGTGGGTTTAATTTTTGGGTGTAAATTATTTATAATGACACTGTTGAATAATATACAATATACAGGGTGATTCACTCGCTCGTAGCCCCAGAGTATCGTATTAACGATACTCTTGGGCTACCAACGAATGGATCACCCTGCATTATGTGTTAAATTTAAAACCAAAGCGAGCTTTAAATCAGTTGTGCAATATTAATGGCCAGATTTAAGAATCCACATTTTTTTTTTTATTAGGAGATTACGATATATATATATTATATATAATATATATATATATATATAATATATATATATATATATATATATCAAGGGCCGAGAACCTATTCTCGTGGCTAATTTGGAAAAAGAGAAATATATAAAGTAGGTGGAAAAATTCCCAACATGTTAGCTGATAGTGAAAACCATGAGAAATTATGCACAAAAAAAAAAAGCCACAAGGACTGATAAGAAAAATAGGGACCTGTCTCTGGAATGCAACGTATTTAGCTGCTGACATTCTATTCCTGATAACTACATTAATAAAAAAAAATTTGTTTGAGGTTTCTAACAAGTTTTTGTCCAACATATAATTGTTAGCAAGTATTTTCTCTTTTGAACTTTCTAGGGAACAAATACTGTAACAGAATGAGTGATGAAAATATGACATCTCTAATCAAACAAACTTTTTAATTACATTCTTGATGTTGAGTTACAAACTCAAAAATTACATTAAAGCTGGTTTTTTCTACGTATGATAATAATAATAATAATAATAATAACAATAATAATAATAATACAGTAAGTTTTTTCCAAATA